>MU795314.1:0-30047 GCA_027886305.1 Lentinula aff. lateritia | reverse complement strand
TGTTGTTAATAACTTCACTACTGTCCCATTCGTCTTCCGCACTTAGACACTCTGTGACCTCTGGCACGGTTACACGGGTTGCATGATCTTAACAGTGTACTACAGGCCAATACTCAGCTTCAGACCTCGGAATTATCCCAGGCCATTCTGGCCCATATCCGACCTCAGAACCTCTATAGTTATTGACCTGTAGGCACGGTCTTGTCACTGAGGATGCAGAAGAGTCAGATGGTGAACCAACTGGAAATCAGTCACTGGATGAAAACAATGAGCTCTACTTCCCACTTGATTCCAAGTTGCCACTGTCTGATAAGGAAGAAATACTCGGCAGTGGTTCCGATGAAGAAAATGAAGATAAGTCAGACAAAGAGGACCAAATTTAAGATGAGTCAGATGAAGAGGACCAAATTGAAGATGGTTCCGATGGAACTGACATAGATGACTGGCAGTGGGATGATGGATATGGGTCCGCATGATTATTGGATTGTTATATTTATTGTATTTTTGAGCAAAGCTTGAATTCTTAATGTATCTACCTCTATTCCTAACCTCATATCTTACATATAAATCCTTGGCCCTCCATACTATCTTGAACATTATGCAATGAAGAAATTCCTTTTAAAATGCCCTAGATTTATTTCCATCTTTCCATATACTGTTACAAGAACAGACGGTATTACCCTAGGCATGCATAGCACCATGATGATCTATAAGCATTGTGCTTGATTTACAGTGTATCACAGACCCTGTACACTAATGTGAATACATTACAACAGATTGTGTAATGTTACGAGGACCGGCAAGGACCAAATCACCACTATGATTGATGTAACGCAAAATAATATTTCCGCCAATTTAGTGATGTATACAGTCATCTACCACCATTTGGGATGACCAAATCTCTCCGACCAAAATTTCATCATGTACACCTTATTTATGAGTATTTTTGCATGTTCGGCATTCATTAGAGCATTTATACAAACTTTCTACTACCCTAAATACATTATCGAGGGAGGGATAGTTGTGCCAAGGTCTAATCAGTATGAAAATCTGTTATCAAGCGAAAACGAGCATTTGGGATGCATTGATAAGATGTAAGATAAACCAATTTAGGAAATTATTTATATTCATCTGATGTAATTAAGCTGTAATTCAAGTGCTTTTCCGCCTGCTCAACTCTTTCCACCTCACCTGAATGTTGCTATACCACGATATATAGTATTAGAAGGTTGGCAAATGTGTTGAATGATAATATCATTATGTTTACCAAGCCATAAGACCACATCTGGAGTTTAACAATGGCAATCATCAAAACATTTTTTATTTTCATCCCATAATGACACTTTCTGAGTGTTACGATGGGACTATGCAAATACATGCTCATCTGAGTAGCTAATACTTTGAAGGGGTTATCCTACTGCATGCCTCAAAAAATTCCGAAACCAGAAAAGCTATAGATCATGGTAAAACATCGTTTGTCCCATTTGATGGTGGTGTCCCAAATGATGGTAGATGACTGTATGGTATTAAACCTAGAAAAAAGTCACCTGTGGTGCATATGTAATACTGGTATAATACATATTATATGAGCAATACTTATCATACCACAAGCTCAATTCTTGATACTGTATCATACCAGACAGAATCTTATGATACCCAGCACTATACAATACCCACTACCTAAAGGTAGTTGGGAAAAACAAAATTGAAGCTCGGAGACTATGGGTCGTCACGTTGCTTTACGGTCATGTGATGTTCTTTGAGACCCATTTGACTAAAACCACCTAACCTGTTCCAAGTTCTTCTAAAAAATTATCGTTGTTGTATCTTTCCTTATGGCAACCTCGTTTTTGGATCAGTATGAAGCGCTGGACGTTATTGGAAATGGCGCGTTTGGTATTATCCGCAAAGTCAGAAGAAAAGCGGATGGGACAGTGCGTATTGATGCCACTGAGTTGCTATTCAAGTGTTGACCGAGTTGCCCAGACTTTTGCGCGGAAGGAGCTCAGATTTGAGAAGATGCAAGAGCGAGATAGAAAGCAAATTGTTGCCGAAGTGTGAGTCGTGTATAGGCTGGCAGAAAGTCTATCATTGACTTAATATAGGAACATTCTCAAAGAGCTTCACCACGATCATATCGTTAAATATCATGATCGCTACGTCGACAAGGAATCAGGTATTCTATATATCGTCATGGAATACTGCGGCGGCGGCGATTTATCCATGGTTATTCAACAAGCTCAAAAACACAACCGGCCAATACCAGAAGATACTATTTGGAACTATTTTATGCAACTGTTACTCGCTTTGCAACACTGTCATCATCCGAATGGACACGGGAGAAACAGCAGTGGGACGTGTAATCCCGTGTCTGAAAATGAAGGGAGAGAACGAAGGAACCAAATATTGCATCGAGACTTAAAGCCTGACAATGGCGAGTTTAGTCCCCGAGCCTGGATGGAAGACTTCTGACCTGTATGACAGTCTTTCTGGATGAAAACAACTCGGTCAAACTTGGAGACTTCGGGCTGTCAAAATCTCTGCTTCAAACTAATTTCGCAAACACATACGTTGGGGTACGTTTGTCTATCCTGCAGTCGATATCATCGCATAAGTTTTCTTTTGCAGACGCCTTATTATATGTCTCCAGAAGTGATGCAAGAGAAGGCCTATGATTCCAAATCTGACATATGGTCGCTGGGCTGTCTGATTTACGAACTCTGTGCTCATAAACCTCCCTTTCATGAAGCTAAGAGTCACACCGAGCTTAGCATCTTAGTCCGGTTTGAGATCTGCTCCGTCTATTCTGCTTTAGTACTTACATGTTCACGTTCTTTCTTCCCTCAGTAATGGACGCATACCTCCACTACCGAAAGGATACTCACAGTCCTTAGCGGGTGTTATTAAGGCGATGTTGAATCTTAACGTGCGTATACAACTTCTTATATGGTGTGTTCCCATCTAATCTCCAATTCAGCCCGCGATGCGCCCTTCTGCAGCCCAATTGTTACAGCATGAACGACTTGAGCTTGTGTTCAAAGTTTCCGAGACGGAAAAGATGTGGGTTGTCCGTCACGAGATTGATTTCAAGTGCTTTCTAACCTTATGATCAGGTTGGCTACTGTTAAACTGCACAAGAACGCGATTGTTGCGCGTGAGCGAGATGTCGCCGCACGGGAAGCCGCCATCATTGTCCGCGAGCAACAACTTGAAACCCGAGCAGCTCAGACTGAAATTGAATTGAATTCGCTTCATCATGCAATCTCCCAAAATCAACACCTTCAATTCTCCCAGCAGGACTTAGAAGTTGCAATTCAACAAGCAATTGCTCGACGAGAGGAGGAACTTCGTGTATTGGTGTTGCATAGAGAGGAGGAAGTGGCTGTCGCAATTGCCAAACGTGAAGAAGAGATTATCGCATCTGTTAACAAGCGGGAAGAGGAGCTGAATGAAGCTTGGGTGATGAGGGAGGAACAAATTCGACAAGAGGTAGATGATAGAGTTCGATGGATACATGAACGAGAAGTCGATCTCGCCGCGGAAGAGAATCGCCTTGAAGAGGTTCGACTGGAACTCGAGGGAAAAGTGAGAAAGTGGGAGGCTAAGTCTGTCAAAGGTATACACTTTCGAATGCTCGAAGTCTACGTCGTTATCTCATTCCCATTTTTAGGTCGCAAAGAAAAGACGCCCTTGGAAGAAGTCAAAAATCTACTTGAACCGCTGACCAGACTTAGTTCTCCTTGCCTGGAGAACGGAAATACTGCTGAGGAGTCCACCCCACAATCCCAAACCAGGCGTCCGCCTGTCATTTCTTTCCCCGAAATCTTCACCCCCGCGGCACGACCTGTTCATGCCACTCCAGCGTCGGCAATGAAGGGTGTTGTACTCACTTCGACGGGCGAAGTGCTTACAACACCAGCTCCGGGTGATCTCGCGAAGCTCTTTGTGGATTCCCCCAAAGTCGGCCTCGACTTTACCAAGATCTTCGGCCCTGATTGCAGAAAGGCAGATGTTGACACGGAAGATAGCGCGGACGAGGCGGAATCTCCGCCTCCCAGTCCAAGTTGTCGCAAGGAGAAACCGCGCAGATACGGCAAAACGGCTGATAGTGATCGCAGCGTGTCCCCTTCCAAGCGACCATCGTCCGCGTCCACCTCAATCACTACGATGCCACCTCCAACACGTATCCGACGACCGTCGATACGGTCATCAGCTACTTCCAAACCAAGCGTTTCCGGCTCCATTGTTTCATCCATATCTGATCCCAGCAACCTGACTGGCTCCATGACCGGGCCATCGCAGCTTAAACCTCTTCCTCTTCCTCATCCGCATCTTCACAATCAAGCAAACTCTATTCCTTCAATACCAACTGCACGTACCGCTGCCTCAGGTCGATCGATGCAACGAACAAATTCTGCGCCTGCGACAATCGAGGTCACAAGAGAATTTGATTTGACAGAAGAGGAAAATCTACCTAGTCCTTTTCTCAAACGTGCAACTGGACGGTCTGGTAGTATCGGAAAGAGACATAGCAATGGAAATCTTCTACGGGCAGTCGCAGCAGCAAACTCCACTGCACGAAGGACGAATGCCTCAATATCTGCGTTGTCGGAACTAGGAGCAGGAGTTTCCCCAGTAGGGAACAATGTTACACGGCCTCCCATTTTAGGTGCCAGAAAGATGAGTGAGGAGACCAGGAAAGCATTGCCGCAGCAGTGATAATTTGTGACTGACAACAGCAAATGGACTGTGTCAGTGGTCCTCAGCCTCTTCATGTGTATCCATATATTAATTTGTGTATTTATTAAATGTAGACTCAGTTTAGCAGAAGTGAATCAAGATATTCCTCTCGCGCATCTGAGTTGTAGGGTGAAGGGAGCGAAGTCGCGGTAGATCTTCATGTTGCAGCTCATTCGAACAAAATCTCTCTCGGTATTACAACATCTACGTCTAAAAACAAATTGTACAAGAAGGTGGACTAACAAGTTTTCAATCGTGATCTCCCTACATCCGACTACTCGAGGATCGTCAATCAGTCGATGATCATTTCCTCCTGCCCAGTACCATCCACTGGTTTCCCATTTCGGTTGGCTTCAAGCTTCTCGTCGACGTCAACGATAGCCTCACCGGTACGGTTCTTATAGAACAGAATGTCCCCTTCGTCTTCGATGAACACGCATTGTGTGAAGGATCGCCACAATGCGGCAAGAACGCCCTACAAAACTACGTCAGAAACCGAACATGTCAATGTCGAATTGGCACTCACTGTCGAGTCGTAGTTGTAATACTCTCCAAGAACAGGTTTAATAGCTTTCGTCACCTCAGGAAGATTGTCTGTTGATGACTGTGTCAGATAGCATTCGAAACATAAAAACGATACCTACAGAATGGGATTGTTGAGAAAAAGTGATGAGCCAAGTGGTCGCTTGCGATCTGTGGGATCACACTTCCATTAGATGACATGAGAGTGCAATTTTTCAGACGTACGTTGTATAGAAGAACCCTTCCGAGCCAACCAAATACAGGTCTATCAACTGTGGCTAAAGCACCTCGAACAAAAGTCCATTCACTCTGATAATTGAATGATCAGCATTAGCATAATAGTCAAACAGAATTTGGGACCTTGCGGTAGTACGGAATCGTCGGATCGCTGTGTTGAAGGTATGTGAACATGACCATCCTAGATTATGGTATTAGACATGTGTCCCTCTCAAAACATGAGCGAACACACTCACCAGTTGTGTTGGAACTAACAGAAGTCAAAGTCGGTCATAAACAGGCATGAACTGCACAGTAGACGATATACTTACAAACCAAGGCATGAAGTAGTACTTCATGGCACTGTTCCATCCGTGGCTCTTGATGTACATACTGAGTAGGGTGTACATGACGAGGAGAGAGATGTTTGACAGAATGATCGCCGAACCTGATTGTGAAAATAAGGTCGAGGTGCGAAAGGCGAAAACTCAGAAAGGATGCGTACGTTCTGAGGGTTTGAAAAGCTGAGAGCCTGGTCGGTAATGCTGAGAAAGTAATGTCAATGTCAGATTCTCTTTGCGGTTCTCCACCTACACTTGTGTAAGCAGGATATCTTCGATTGCCTTTACGATTGTGCCTTCGGAAGATTCACGTTAGCTTGACCAGGACCCACAAAAGGTTATGATTTCTTGAAAACGCACAGAAGGTAAAGCTGAAAACCGCTGAAGATGAAGGAGTCAGCGTCCTCGATAACCATATTGACTTGTAGAACGACTCACAAGAACTGCCTCACAAACAATCTGAACAATGTGAAAGCCGGCGTCTCCTCCAAAATTTCTGTGTAATCCATTCTTACTGCAACTTTACCATCTGGAAGCTTGAAGTCTTTGCGTGTGAAGGGCATGAACGTCTCATCGCGCTCAAGACTTTGGGTTGCTTTCTAAGAAAAACGAACCACGTGAATGAGAAGGTTATGAATGAAGAGAAGAGGACATCGAATGAGTTGAAGGGGAGTTGAAATCGCTTACATGATGAGCACGATGTGTAAACCTCCAAGCATGGTATGGTGTTAAGACAGATGCATGAAGGACCAACCCAAGAACATCATTGACGATTCCGTAGTCCGATAGAGCTCCATGACCGGCCTGTACGGGAACGCGTTGTCAACATTTCCAAATGTTAAAATTTGTGAACATAACACACGTCGTGACCTGGAATCCAGCAGACATTAGCAGAATACCATTAGAATCGGTAGAATTCCCCTACCTATGCACCATAGTCCTGCGAATGCAAAACCCTGAAAACCCCAGTATCCGATCCAGCAGACCGCCTTCAAGACCTGCCTTGCTAACGGCGTTCCTCCAAGCGAAGACACGATGAGATCGATGTTTTGTGCAAAGACATAGAAGAGGTAAGTGATCAGAAGGTGCCTAGCGAGATAAAGCAAGCTCTTGGTGGTACTCTTCTTGAAGAGGTGTTTGGGAACAGCCTCCCAGACCTGCTTGATTGTGAGATCCGGAGGAACGAAAGGCTTCCCTACACGGGCTTCGTATTCAACGCCGTCTGAAAATATTTGGTACCAGAGCATGATGAGGGTGGTGCTAAGGAAAGAGAGAGAGGTAACGACTCTTCAGAGTTTTTAAAATTCAATTTCCAACTTTGTACAGGCAGGGGAGGGTAAAGATGCTAGAATCTGGAATTGGGATCTTGTCATAGCCCAGAACTGCCTACACCTGCACATGCTTTTTGGGGATTGAGCAGAGAAATGTGATCGATTTGGATTACCCGAGTCCATGTAAAGATCGTAGTTTAAGAACAAAACCAAACCGTACGGAACGGTTCATTACAGTTCATTTCCCGCGCAGCGGTGCAAGTGGTATCAGAGATAGTGATAATTGATTACCCGAGTCCTGGACTAGTACTTGAGTTTATATCGAATCTAAATCGTCCTCTTCGGCGCAGATCTGAATAGACTATGCAACAGTATGTTAAGATAATAAACTGGTATCACGGAATTTCACATGTGCTTTATACACATCTTCCACCGTAACCTGAGGTCGATAAACCTGAGGTCAAGAAATGAAACAGCATTTCGATCGATTCACCTGAGGTCGTGAATTAATTTACAACATAATGATTAACCTCAGGTTATAACACCATCGAATATTGAACGTTTGAACAGCCTACGGACAGTGGACATTTCGTAAGTAGTTAGCGGAAAATGCGTTTCCACAGGACACTCAAGCACATCTGGAGAAAAGCTCGTTGTTCTAGGCTGTTCCCTGTTCCCTTCTAATGCGAGTGGAGTGCGTCGATCGGAATTCACGTAACAATATTGTGACGCGACAATGATTGCGACAAACTTGTGAACTGTTGGAAGAACTCACACCATTAAAGAGAAAAAATTCCGCTCGACGGAACTGAAAGTTGTTACGATTCCGTCGAGCGGGATTTTTTCTTTTTGAAGAAGGCGTGAGAAACGCCTTCGCGCCTCTTCACGCCGAAGTCGCCGAGGGCAACAGGACGGATAAAACGGAACAACAATGTTGCAGAGTATCTGTGGAAAATGTATGATTGTGTAGGATTGTGTCCTTCGGAATGGTTATTATTATTCTCGTTATTTGTAGATGGACGTTCCTTATATCTATCTATCTATCTACTAAGTAGAACTAAAAGAGACTGGTGCGCCTGAACAAATCTGCAACAAGGCTTCGCGTCACCGCCACCGTCGGTGAACATGTCTACTAATCAGTGAGACCGTGGTAGGATATGAAACCGTCACCAGCAGTATGTAGTACCTGCGCATAAACTTCATATTTATTTCAATCGGTCCTCCCAAAGCCCCAAAATGTCTAACAACAGTTCATTCCAATAACAAAACAGTTGAGACGTGAGGAGGAGGGAGGGAGGGGGCGCAAAAGGGGACAATTGGACAGTGTTCGTTTAGTTCTTATACATATTAACCATCTTGATTCTTTCCTCAACTTTGATATATTGCTTTCTCCCTGCGCTCTACATTATCGTAGATTCTTTGCGCGGCGGTGTCGAGACATCAATCACATGGCACATCCGTAGCACGCATGAAGCGCAGGGTGTATAGCATAGACTGCGCTGTTCCTCAACGGGACATTACTGGCTAATTTTTTCTCAATTCCATTGGCAGAGCTCAGATCATTTTACCTAGTACATAGCTGGCGGGCGATGCATCATGCATCTTGTCTCGCTAACGGCTCCATCTCAGAAAATTCAACGATCGATTTCAGACTGATCATGATAAAATCAGTCATACAACAGTACATGATTGACACAATGCTATAACACAGAGGCAGATTCTAGCTTCTACAAGAGAAAAGATGGTTTATGAGGAGATAACGTTTTGAAGCGACGGGGATTAGTCCTCCACGAAATTTCACCGGAAAATCAAACACACGCGCTTCGACTCCTTGACCCATTTACTCGACCTTGGTCGATTTCTTTCCCAAGAAATACGCGTCGGCGGGGCGGCGGATTGATTTTCCTTCCTTGTCACGGTAAAACACAACATCACCCTCGTCCTCGACGAATTGGCAGTCATTGTAGTTATCCCAGAGAGCTGTGAAAACAGGCTTGTCCGAGTAGTTGTAGTGTTCACCAATGAAAGCCTTGAGATAGTCTGTGGCTTCTGGACCGTGGTAGAAAGGCATTTTCGGGAAGAACTGACGAAGAGCAATCTGGTCAACTTCATTCTAAGGGTAAAGAAGCATACGACTTACGTGGTGAATGACATGGAAGTGGGCAACATCGTGCAAGAAGAAACGTCCTTGCCAGCCGAGGAAAGGCCTATCGACGGTCGCAGCAGCGCCGCGCTGGAAGTTCCACTCCTTACCGCGGTAATGAGGCATGACAGGGTCGGTGTGGTGGAGATACGTGATCATGATGACTGGAAAGAGATACATGTAAGCCAAAAGCGACAATTAGGTTTGATTTCGTTCGCAGGAGTAGATCCTTTAGAAAATCAGGTACTAGGCAAGACTTACACCAATGAGTAACGAGGAACCAAGGAAGACCGTAGTACTTGAAGGTGTCGGCTGCACCCCAGATCTGGCAAGACTTCCAGACACCCCAGATCATGAACGCAATACCGGCGTTGGAAATCATGACAATACCACGTTGACTCTTGGTGAAAAGTACCGAGTTCGCTGCAGGACACCTTCAGCCAACATGTTGATTCAGTTTAAAACATTGCCTTACGGTCAAAGTGATTAGTCCACTTTGGGTAGTGCTTTTGGCCGGAAACGTTCCAAACTAGACACAAGGTTATAAGCCAAAAGTTTTTATGACAATAGAGATCTGTAACTTACGCAAATACGCAGGGAAAGCGAGGAACTGTTGCCTGACGAGCATGTAAAGAGTGTAGATAGGAGTGTCACCAAAAAGCTCGTCCCAGTCGAGAGGCTCCCATTCTGTCTTTTCGGGCGGTATCCCGAGATCGCTGCGAGTTTTAGGCACATAGACCTCATCTCTTTCCATCGAAGCATGGTTACTGTGGTGGCGATGGTGCGAGATTCTCCAACTGAAGAACGGAGTCCAGAGGAATGTGTGTGTGACCTAACAAAAAGCATGAGCTTAAGCAGAGGAGAGTCAGTCGCTAAACTCACAAAGCCAATAATGTCATTAACCCATTGGTTCTCAGAGAACGCTCCATGACCACACTGAGTTGGTGGCAAATGATCAGCAAAGGAAGGTTTCTCGTAGCTGAGGATCACGGTCGCACCTCGTGTCCAATAACCCAAATACCAGTAAAGACTAAACCTTGGAACCACCAGCTGATAACGGAATTAAGAGGGCGACGAACAACTGATCGGAGATTAACTCACTAGGCACTCCAGGAAGCCCATCGAGCGACTTCAGCGCCAATGGGAGAAAATTGCTCAATGACTTCGGCCTTGGCGAAGTACGGATCGATGTAGGTGGCGGCAGTCCAGAGAGCCGTCGTCATAATCAGGTCGACGGCAAGGTAACGGAGACCAAGCGCGGTATCACGTTTGAACAAGCGAGCAGGAAGGGCGTCTCTTATTTCCTTCAAAGACCTACGGGACTGGTAAGGCAAAGATTTCTGCTGCAGGACTAGAATAATCACCAAGGCATAGGTTCAAACTGAGGGAGATCGGCCTCATTGTAGAGGTCCTTGGCTTGAGGTTTCGTTGCTGCAGACATTGTTGTGCTACCGGTCTATTGCTGATTCGAATAGAGCTTGAGCTGAAGATGATGCAAATCCAGTGCTGTATTTATAAAGCTGGCCCCCGTGGGTCGAGGCGGCTATGTAATTCCATTGAGCTTTCGTAGAAAGAAATCGGGTCAAGATCTGACATTGAGTTGATGATACTCAAGCACATATTTACAAGACCTGATAATTAGAAAGAAACACAGATTCATTCGGTAACGACGAAGTTGAAGTTGAATTGATTGGTTTGCAAGGGAAAAAAACGAACGAAATGAGCCGAGCTGGATTCTAGGTGAAAACGTTACTTTGAATTTGACTGCGGGCTCAGGTAAATCTCTCGAAGCAAGAAATGTTATCTGGACCTACCCCACGTTTAACACAGGTTGAACAACTATGATCGTACCCGGAGTTCCATGATAATCCGAAGCTCCAAGGTCGCAAGAGATGGTAAGATGAAAGGGGATTTCCGGGGTGCATACAGAATACCCGATAACACAGAAATGACAGTGGCGAAGAGTCAGGATAAGTCAGGACCAGGTTAATTTTCAAACCAGGTGTGCATCACGTGCTTATCGATCGCATCTGATGCTAAGTCCATTTCCTTTTCGATCTACTTACAACTCGATAATGATCAGATGTCAAGCTCACGAATGCCGCAACACGAATATAAAACCAGTGCTTACCATGGCGCCTTCTTCAGTCCAACTTTTCGCCTCTACGTGTAGATTTTGAACTCTTAACATGCTTTCGTTGTTCAAAGACTCGCCTGAATACGAGGCCAGGAAGGCTAGACCTTTCTCTCCTACCAAAGTTGGTCCAAGTTACCTCTTTTTCGCAAAGCTTATACTAAGGCATATCTCAGGTCACTATATCCGAAGTTCATGCTGTCGTACCCAAGCATTTGTTCCAAAAGAGTTTCTTTACGGCTTGTTTATATATAGCTCGCGACGTGCTCTCCGCTGTAGCTCTATATAAGCTCGGTTGGCAAATCGAACCTCTTGCTGCCAGTCTTGTTAACGACTATGGCGCTCCTTCTTATGTCGGTACGATCGCTAAATGGGGGGGCTGGTCTGTTTACTGGGTCTGCCAAAGCGTCGTTCTCGCTGGTTGGTGGTGTATGGCTCACGAGGCTGGTCACGGTAACGTTTCTAACAAAAAGTGGCTCAACAATCTGACTGGATTTTTGCTTCATACTGTGAGTGTCGTCATCTTTCGAATTCGACAAGGGTGATGAAGATTTCTTCTCGAAGTTCGTTCTTGCCCCATATTTCGCTTGGAGGTCTACCCATCACTCTCACCACAAAGCCACGGTCTCTATCGAACGAGACGAGAATTATGTTCCTCGCACTCGATCTGACTTCAAATTGCCTTCTGAGTCAGTCGCCCGGGCGGTCGATTATCATGAACTTTTCGAGGAAACTCCCATTTATACCGTCGCCCGCATGCTCCTTATGCAACTTCTTGGTTGGCAAATCTATCTTTGTTTGGACACCATGGGATCTCCTAGACACCCTAAAGGCACTAACGTGAGCGGTACTGTTTTCGTCCCACACATGCTCTAAATCTACTATTATTGCTTAGCACTTCACTCCGTCATCTTCCTTGTTCAAGCCTCACGAGCGCAATGGAATCATTGCGTCTAACATTGGTTTGACCGTAATGTGCTGCGTCCTGTACATGTGGACCCAAACTGTCGGTCTTCCGGCTCTCCTCAAGTTCTATTTTGTTCCTTACATTGTACTGTCATTCGTGATTTCATATATGCTCGATTTGACTGATATGGTTTTTTAGCTTTTGAACCACTGGATTGTCATGCTCACGTACCTTCATCACTCTGATCCAACCATTCCGATGTACAGGAACCGTCAGTGGTCTTACCTCCGAGGTGCTCTTTCAACCGTTGACAGGCCTCTCTTGGGCTGGGCTGGACGTGTATACTTCCACAACGTCAGCCATGACCATGTATGATTCGCCATTTTACCTTTCTTCCTATTTTTAACTTTCTCTTGATAGATCGCTCATCACCTCTTCTCGAACATTGCCTGGTACAACCAACCGTATGTGACTGAAGAGCTCAAGAAGTTGTTGGGGGTTGAGTACAACTCCGATTCTACGGTAAAGCGATCTAAACAATTGGTTTTATTCTTGCTGACAATCAACTACATTTACTAGAATACTTTCCGTGCTCTTTACCGGACCTTCACTCAATGTTGCTTTGTTGAAGACGAAGGCGACATCGTTTTCTATAAGAACCAGCACGGAAAAGCCGTAAGGGAGCTTGCCCCTGATGCCCTTGACCGACCGACCGTCGTCGCCAAGAAAGTAGACTAGGCATTCAAGTTTGCATAGAGCAACAGAGAAGCTTTGATTCGCTCGTGAACCGTCTCTTCTCCATATATGAGTACCGTTTTTTACCTTCGTGTATCAGAAGCTGTTGTATAGAATTGAATCTCATCGATGTGAAGTTTCACACTTGACTTTCTCCGAATTGCCTCTTGATGAACGAGGCTGAAATTTTTTATGGAGGGTTTGTTCAGGATTTGAAACTCAGTGTACAAGTTGAGCCTTCAGTTCTGAGGCTTTCCCTGCATAGTGTACGTAGCAGGTCCACTATCACTATAACTCGTTCAACTTGTTTATCTCCATCCGCTAACACTATGGGGAATTCGGGCTTCTCGATTAACCACAACACGATTCTCGCTAGGATCTATTAGGAGGGTCCAAGCTGGGTCAATTGCATGCGAAAAGGGTCGTACGTAGTCACGGCGGGATCTCTCTTAGAGCATTGTGACACAGCCACAGCAGGGAAGGTCCCGAGTCCTCGCGGTATGAGTCGGTAACCAGTATGGGCACTGCTGTAAACATGGAGCTGACAAGAAAGGTCCTGAAGGGAGGTGTCCAAGGGGGGTCAGAGGGTTCTTTGGGAGAAGGGGAAGGTTCTGAGGCTTTTTAGGACATGGTAGAAATGGGTCAGGGCATGACAGTAAAGGAGATAGTGAATAACAAATAAATGTACATAACACACCTTCAGAGTCAGAATAAAAGAAATATAAGGACAGTAGAACATACTGTTGGTCATACACATGACAGCACAGAAGCATGAGCAAGAACTGAACAAGGAGCACAGGTACAAAGAAGAAGTGCAGCCACACAGGCAAAGTCAGTTAGCACCCAGTATGACGGCAGATTTTGTGCAAAAATCATGGCCCTACTCAGATCAAACTTGTTTTTTACGGCCAGCTGAATGATCATTCATCTCCTATGACCTACTCATCATGCCTACTCCGAAGGCTTCAATGCAATTATTGTATAAAAGAAACCTGATGAAATCTCAGTGAGTCTAGTAGTACTATTAATTTTTACCCAATAATGTTATCAAAATAAACACAAATCATTTTGCATCAGCGAAGAAATCTGCAGGCATTGGCACGGCCTCTGTGCTTGGCAACAACTATATTTCTGACTGCCGAGGCCTGCTGCTCCACTAAATTTTCTCCAAGTACTATTAGTTGCCATAGAGTCTTATAAAGCTTCTATGGAATGTAAGTGAAGAAAATAATGTGTTTATCTGATATTCAGTATTGGACTCATCTACAGTTGGTGTACTCCAAGTTGAAAGTCAAAAGTTCAAGTAGGTTCCATGTCATTTGAGTAAGATGTAAACAGAAACAATAGGAATTTGGGCAGGCAGTTAAATCTTGCACAAAAACTGCTGCTATAGCCCAGGCATGAATCCCAGCCAACCTACCTGAGCATGCAGCACACAAGTGTAGTGGCACAGATGTAAGGACAGTAGAAGGTACGGCACAGAACAAAGGTACAAACAAGCGCCTAAGGCGTGGGTAAAATTTCCGCAGCGCTTATAATATCGAGTAACAAATGACCTTTGCAGCACAAATTGCAAAAAAGCAAGGTGAAACATTCTACTATACTAATGACTAGGCTTGCTTCCAACCTTGCAAGGTATGACTGAGCAAGCTCAGGGAGACTGAGCGTTCTGAAGGTTGAATACTAATTTATGTGTTTGTTCCACGAAGGGACCATGCTAATTACTCTTTTTCGGGGTCTCTCTTTGTCCATCCGCAGGTAAATCCGTATCTATCTGATTGACTATAGTATTTTTGGTTCACAGAAAGATCCTGGCAGCTCCTGGAAGTCAGCAATATCTGCTGAGCACTTGCGAGCCTTGAATTGATGTGAGATGAGTTCGCAATTTCAACATGTATTATTCAGGCCTCAGAAGCAAAGGAAATATCGACTCGGAGAGTGATTGCATTGTATACCGGGAGAATTACTTGAAAGTTAACGCGGAAACCAGGTGTGTGAGTTATGTCAACCGGGGTAGAATCAAGCAAACAAAACTCGAATGTTTGGCAGGCCGATTTAAGCTGACTTGGAGCGGCTTTCCTTGAGGGTCAAGTTACCCCGAGTACTTGTATGCAAGAAAAATCGCAGACCCGCTTCGAATTATGACTGGAGATAAAATCTGACTTCAGATCCTTGAGTTTAACCAAGCATAATCGTGATCAATACTCCACTCGCAGCGTATAGGCGTTGGCAACACGCAGCATATGGGTGGTAGAGCTGGTGACAGATGGCGGCTCGCAGAATTGAGCACTAGAAAGAGGCTTTGGGAATTGAGGGGTCAAGGATGTTTGTTGAAAACTAGAGTAATATCAGAAAGTTAGAGGGTGTACACTGTATCTTCGATGACATTGCACTCTGGTCCAAGGCGCCATATTACTGCGATTGAGATGGTTGAATATTTCCTTCGAACAACGCGTTGCATCTGCCTTCCGGGAACATTATACTAACCGTTGTCGTATTGTGAACCATTACGTATTCTCTCTTCTTTGCTCCAGACCCAGGTTTAGGGGTCAACCCTGCAAAGAGAGAGCAGTTCGTTCATACATACGCACAGTATTCGATTCGTACCCTAGTGTACCGCTTTCGGGAAGTGAGTCTAGTTCATCACGGTCAAATTGGGTGTTTAGTTTAACCGTATGTAGCATCAGCGTCCTGGCATTCTCAACCGTCTGTCATCCTTGCAGCCAGAGTCTTCCGCTTGGGATATAAGATAACCACTCCAATCAATTGTGACGTTGATATTAGCTCAGCGGACATATCTATCGAAAGGACCGAAAAGTAATCATTCATACATTCTCTGATAAGATTTGCACTCGAGGGAGACTGAATCATGTACCGAATAATGAGTAAGCTTGATGAAGGCGGGCAATGTGCATTGCTTGAATTTTGAGGTGTAGGACCGCAAACTCAACGAGGAACAGGACTTCCAGCCCTCAGTAGAAGTATTAGTAAAAGTTAGATAATAATCTTCGGAATTCCAATGAAATTCCTTTCCATTACGTATTCCGGGGTACGAACATATTGGACTCTGGTTATGAGAGGCAATGAGTTTTAGATAAAGAGGAGGTCTGTAATACACAGACCTGTTCAGGGTGATGCGGTCGCCGTCAATGAGTGTGGATCATGATTTTGCCTAATATGCCCTGCCGCCTCCCGCCACTGCCTGAGCCACGCAACCTTTTCGGAGCCCTCAACCTGTCGTAAATTGGACTCGATCCTCTTCAGGCACCACTTCAGCCATGTTTTCTCCTTGTCCAGTGCCGCCAAGCCCTTCTTGGCCCTTTCCTGTCTTTGGGTAAATTTGGGGGTTATGGCGCGTGTGCGGGCATGTGTGTTTACAGAGAACAAAGAAGGATCGGTGGAAGAGACAAGGCCTCGAAGAGATTGAATGAGAGCGGCGAAAACTTGTTTCGACGCATGTAGGTTGCCTTTTTGGAGAGAAGCGGGGGATGATTTTGGAGCATGTGAGGGTTGATAGATACTCCCTGCAAGTGCTCTACATACCAGCCCGAGGCTGACGAGATCATCCGCTATGGGTGTCAAATTGTACACCCGATAAAGCGCAACAGCGGTCATAACATCCTGTAGTGGATGCTCTATATGTAAAGCATGAAGCAGGTGTCGAGCGGCTGGTAGAGAAAGCGGGACTTGGTATTTTGCATGGTTGGAAAACATCTCTAGAGCGAGTTTGGGACAAGACAGGGATTCCGCACGACCTAATTCATCATCAGAACCAACATCCGTGATGTGATGGAGGTTTACTTACTGACAACCAGTTCACCCCATCGTTCCTCCAATCCTCCTTCGCCTGGCTGATGCCGTGTCATATCCTTCCACTTTGGTACCTGCGCAATGACTTTACCGAGCTCCTCCTCACTCTGGGAAAGGTCTAGAAGATTTATCAAAACGGCATTTCTCATAGGCGGCAATTTTCGTCGCTCCTTCGGATTCAAGCTTGTCTGTGTAAGCAAACGTTGGTAAAGTTCTTCAAAGCGTGTACGACGGCTGTCCGAGTCTAAATGCTTGCTGGGCGCGGATTTTCTATGTTTCAGATAGCTGGGACTCTCGACACGAGTAGGAGTTGAGGCACTACTGGGTGCAGACGGCAGGTCCTCTCCTGGTTCGTCAGAAAACAAATCTTCAATTTCTAACTTCGATCCTTTTTTCTTCCAAGCTCCAGATAAAACCTTTGAGCGTAGATTAGTAAAGCGTTGATAGAGTGCTCACCGACCGGAGAGACGTGTAACGTCCTCCTTAAGATTTTTTCATTTCGAAAAAGACGACGGGGAGCAACAAACATAGCTACCAAACAAGCGCCCAAATCTCAATCTTTCATCCACGCTCACTAGCGCTCACTCGCAAGACTATCTAGAGATATTCTGGACTGGCAATGCATAAAATCGCGTACATACGAGATACATATACATCATACCACGTATCAGGATACTAATAGACATAGCCCAGAATTTTACCTCCAACATTCTTGCGACGGGCTTCCTCATGATCTAGGATACCGGAGGATGTGGTCTACAAAGCAAGTACGGTCAAATTGATCCGGATCATGCTGCAACCAAATACGTACCAGAATAATGATCCCAAAACCACGAGAAGGCAGCAACAAGTTCACCCAGGACTCAATTTGGGTGACCTGAACGTTGAATCGAGGAGAAATGACCCCCGTTTTGTTCAAACGACCATTCAGTTGAATGACGATCTTGCCAGCACGATGGTCATCGATGATTTCAAATTCACCGATGTAACCTAAGATAGATGTGAAGCAATTAGGACGGCGTTGTATACGTATGTAAGTAGCAGAGAGAAAGTGTGTACAACAGTGTATACGAGCTGTAGACCCACTGTGAACGCATCCTGGTGAAAATTGTCCAAGAGACGCGTTGTATGGTTTGTGTGGGACTCAAATGTTATTATTTCGGAGCGTTAAAACGAGGGACAGGTGGAAGCGAGACCTCGTCGATCGTAGTTATCACTCCGAGGTGAAACAAAATTTAGGTATCGTACTTGTGCATTATAGATAAATATATGAGAAATAACCATGGACTCACCATGCCTTTGCATAACACTCAAGAATTTTACGACGACCTTTGATGAAGGGCGAACGAGAACTTGACGCTTGCCACGGCGCTCCGCGTTGACTATGTTGTTTAAGCAATCGTTCTGACATAGGGCCCTCAGTCGTTGTACAGGCGGATATTATGGAGCACCTACTAGTACAGAAATTCGGACCATTTTGAAAGACGAGACAAGGCTTTTGGTCAATCAAGTATGGCCTACGATACAGGTAAAGATAGGATGAGTAAGAGGAGAGATTAAACCCAGAATGAGTGTCGCGCTACGGAAAGCGCGAGTCAAACGGGCGATTGAACTCGAAAACATCGGAGCCCTCAAGAGCGGACTGTATTCTCCAATGATTTGGCGAGCGCATAACCGCAGAGCGACACATCATTCCTTGATGAGTACAGTGAGCAAGCACCTTTTGGACGGGTCTTGAGGGAAGGAATAAAGGAAAATATCAGGAAAGATACGGTTCTTGGTATGAGTCACGTGAAAAGAACTATACAGCTACCACGTCGTAAGTCCCACACTTTGATTACAGTGATCAACTTTCCCTTCAGCGCAGAAGCCCAACTTCAGACGCCGTCGCCTGTGCCAACGACAATTTCAAGAAAAGGACAACATGGTATGTAATATGAGCCGCTGAAAGCTCTAATCATTAAACTCATGGATCGCGTTCTTGTCAACTCAAAAACATCTTGTTCCATTTGCGTATTAATCTTATGATTTACTACATGGAATTAGGGTCGTGTTAGAACGAAAACCACCAAGAGGGCTTCGAGAGTCCTGATTGAAAAATAGTGCGTGAAGGGCTAGATTTTCGCTAGATCATACTGATCTTATTCCATAGTTATCCTCGTCTGACTCTCGATTTCCACACCAACAAGCGAATCATCGATGAAGTTGTGCGTTCTGTTTCCGCCATGCTGTTCAAATCCTCGCTGATCTTTCACTTCACGCTTAGGCTGTCGTCCCTTCGAAGCGTCTCCGTAACAAAATTTCGGGCTTCACCACCCATTTAATGAAGCGGATTCAAAAGGGCCCTGTTCCTGGTATTTCATTCAAACTCCAAGAAGAGGAGAGGGAGAGAAAGGACAACTACGTACCCGAAGTCTCCGCCCTCGATGTGTCTAACGGCCTCGAAGTCGACCCAGAGACCAAAGTCAGCTTCTCATTTATTTCGGTTATCTGAGTGCTAAAATTAACGTCCCATAGGCTTTACTCACTGCTCTCAACTTTGACTCTATCGCTGTCAACGTTGTTAACCCCATTGTGGTTGCCCCGGAGCGTGGACCAAGACGAGAGCGTCGTACCGTGCCTGGCGCTGCACGGTCGTGAGCTATGGGATTATGTACTTATGTGTTATGATGTATGAATCATAAGGATGTATGCTACAATCTGCTACACTGCTCTTATCCTTTGCTAGAATGTGGCCCCCCACACGAAGGAGTGATGAATTCGAATTCAGAAGCGCCCCCCCACTCAATCTGTGGCATTGAACCATCAATGAAATAGCCAGTAAATGGCTCCCCATAACTTCCCGGCTACTACTAGTGATACCCTGACATGTAAATGCTAAATGCTTGAACATGGGGAAATCGATACTTGCTTCATAAACCAATTAACAACACAGAACGTACAGCTATTCTCATTATCGGAACGGAGCGGAAGGTATACCGTAGTGCAAACAAACCATATAAACTAGACATGTATGATGAGGGGCGGATATATCGGTTGGTAGAGTTGAGCAAAGATGTCAAAGTAAACGACAGACTCTGCTACGTTCTTTGTGGCGGAGCAGGCATCCGCGTCCCGCAAGATATGAAGAGTCTTGCGGGGAGAGGGCAGTCGAGTGGGAAATTTACAAGTCTAAAGTGAGTCTAGGAATCGAGTCGAGGGTAGCGGGGGGTTGAGTCAGTATCCAAACATCAGGAAAGATTGCGGGATCAGTCGTCGGACCGAAGACGTGAAGAAGTACAATGCTCGTGAAATATAGGTAGTGAACAGAATTAAAGTGATTACGCGGTGGGCTGGCCGCTCGACACTGCGCCCAGCACCTTGTAGAATGTCCAAAGACATCCACCTGAGATGATTGGGAGGGTAAGGTTGTCATCTAAAGAACCAAGGTCTGGTGGGGAGTTTGAAAAATCAGCAAGACTGAACAAAGGACAGGCTTACCCAATGCCTCCGCTATTCCACTAACTAATCCCGCAAATAACGCTATCATGCTCAAGCCTATCCAGCCCCCAAATCCACCTGATCCGAAGACACCCCCATCCCAAAACCACGTCACGTCGCCTCGTTCGACGCGTAATGGTACAGGCGCCATCCAGCCCCAGAAACCCAAGGCAATACACGCTCCGGTCAGGGAAGCAGCAATGAATCCCGCGAGTGATTTTCTGGGAGCTAGAGGGAGGGCTAGCCGGTGTTTAAGATGTGCTGGCAAGAAGGGTATGATAGGAAGGCGGGAGGGTAAACGGGGTGTATACAGCCCCCAATGGCCAGCCCAAAGCCTCCCTATGGTAGACGCCGCGGTATCTGCCCAAGAAAGACTAATGATACGCGTCGATAGGAGTGAATACAAGAGATACGAGAAGCTCACATCAGGATTGCGACTGTGGCGACGTCGAGCGGATAGAAGGTCAGGGCAAAGTTGACACCAATAATGTACCATATTACACCGTTGGTTCCCTTCTTTTCACTTTCCCGCATGAGAAATCCTAGGTAGCGCTCATAAACCCGGGAAAAAGAAGGGTATGTGAGCCGAAGGTAATCTGCTGGCGCGATCACACAGAGCGCAGACCAAAGCGTGTACACTACAACCCTGGCGTTCCCGGAAGATATATATAGATATATTGTGAAGAAACCTGGTTTATCTCAGACATCAAGCCGGGTTAAGTAGAGCGTGAAGAATGCGTACCGATCGACGAGTGTAATAATTTTCTTGGAATCTCCCAGTCCACCTTCTTTTTTCCATCCGTGGCATGAGCAACACCATTGCCGTTGCCGTTCAGAGTTAACTCTCTGCATACCTCTCCTTCCTCATCCTTCTCTGATTTTGGGCCGTTTCTGCTCCCGTCTTCGCCATCTTGTTCGTCCCTCTCCTTCTCGCTATCATTCTCCTTGTCCTCGTCCTCGTTTAATTCTAATCCAAATATTTCCATATCCAGATGAGCACCAGTGACTCCTTCTAGTGCCTTGACCACCTTTCGCATGATGTCGTGTAGTTGGTAATTGGTGTCTGCAGAAAAAGAAGACTCCACTTCGATGCTGCTGCCCGGACCCGGTTCAGAAAATGACTTGTTAGACGGAATGAAATTATGTTTCGCCTGAGATTTCGTGACCGGAGCAGAATTGGCAGTTGAGATTACAGAGGGCGACTTTGTTCTGCGTGCTGAACGTCGTCGGTCGTGTAAGGGTGCCGACATGAGAATTGTGATTTTAGTTCGTCCAGTCAAGATCTTTATTTTGACTCAATTCGTAGTGCTTGGTAAAGTAAGCAAGACTTCCTAGCCAGGACACCCCAGTGGTAGGAAGATGGAAGGATGAGGGAGTACGACGAAAGAAGAACGTCAACCAGTATATTTGCCATTTTGGGTAAGCATACGTAACGACCTTCTAGCCACTAAGCCACTTTCAATCGTTTGACTTTTCCTCAGCGAAAAAGAGTAAACGGGTACTTAGAAAGAGTGCATCTCATCTGAGTTGTGGTAATTGCCCCTGCTCCTCAGAGATCAAGACCATTTTGTACTTTGTGCTTTAATGTAGGAACCAAGGGTCAAAATATGCATAGATTAGCGTATATCGCATTAACGCCAAAATTCACTTTCAGCCCTCACTTACTGTACTAGCGAACCCCTGCGGGGCACGATAAACCTTGCTTGCATTAACTTTTCTCATAGATTCCAACCCACATTCACAATCAAACAGTTGAATGTATGTTCAAAGGTTGTATGGCCCAGCTCTTTTGAGATAATAACAAAAGGTAAAGTATGAGTGCATGATTAGAAGAAATACATCGGGAGTGAGTTAAAGTGAGATCGAAGCGCCTAGTGTGTGAAAAAAATGCACGGGCGCTTGGCAAAGACGGGTAGCAAGCAAGGTGACTTTCTCACGCTCCCGTGATCCCATAATAAACGCCCTAAGGCGGGTAAATTCGGAGCCGGTGCAACAGGTCTAGACTTTTCGGCACTTCTCGGCAATTGCAGTGGCTTCAGTCTTGTTCCTGTTCCAAGGCAATGACAAGTCTCTGAATTGTGTCGGCGCAGGTTCTTCCTCTACGCTGATATGAACTTGGTAGCTGAATCTTTTCCTATACCAACTTTTACCATAGAGGATGCCGGCGGCAGCGGTCGCCGTGGAAGGCAACCAGAGCCTAGACTAAAGTCGCACTGCCACTGTAAAACCTGGGCGTGGTCTAGGCCGGCCTATTCGTCCGCGGTACGACGTCTAGTGTTCCTGTTAGAGCAAGAAAATGGATGAAAGAACCCCCAGTTTACTAAGAAATTCGTGTGCGAGGAAAGGAAGAAAGCCTGGGAAAGCCATTTAGCAAGGAAAAAAGGATATGTGATTACATCTGTATTGATTTTCCCCTTTCTCAAACGCGAACACTCTTGCCCGGAGAACATATGAACAGCCGTTCTAGACACTCGAATGATCTTTCTCTTCCTCTCCCTGAATATCACCAACAATACAATTCTTCGCCTTTACCACCGATTACTTCGCCACCGTTGCTTCCTCCTTCGCAGAATCTCTGGGGGCCTTCTATTCACCGTACCTCCAATTCGAGGGATGAAATTCATCCCCAAGTAACTCATCACCAACCTCCATTATTACCCAGACTTGATCACCATCCTCAAATTAAACGCGAACAACGCGACAGCTTACCTTATCACAATCAACAACCTGCACCTCCAACCATGGAGGATTCCATGCCCTCTACCAGTGACTTTGTCAAGAAACTATACAAGTGCGCAAGATATCTATCATCTTGCTCATTGTATGCTGACGGTTTGCTTGTAGAATGCTCGAGGACCAATCTTTCCAGGACGTCGTGTCCTGGGGCCCGCACGGCGATTGTTTCGTCGTCAAAGATATGAATGAATTTACCAAATCCATTCTTCCGAGGATGTTCAAGCACTCCAATTTTGCTAGTTTTGTCAGACAACTAAATAAATACGACTTCCATAAAGTGCGATCCTCATTTAAATCGATGCTCGACCAATTTGTACTTACGCTTCGTCGTTCGTAGGTCAAGAACACTGATGACAACGCATTTGGAGAGCATTCCTGGACGTTCAGACATCCAGATTTTCACGCAGACAGACGTGATGCGCTTGAGAATATCAAACGTAAAGTGCCCGCGTCGCGGAAAAGTCAGGGCGCACAAAATGCTGCGTCAACAACGCGACCGATGGGTTCATCGGGAAGCACTGGAATGCCATTAGCTAGCGGCTCAGGTAGTGCTGGCGGGAGTCCTGTCCCGTTCTATGGCTCCAGCGGGAATGGATACAATGGTAAGCGCAGATTTCTTCACTCAACCGTTGCACTCCTCTTCCTTTCTCTGTTTTGGTCGTGTTCGGCGATTGATTATATCTTCTTTTCCAGAATACCATACGCAGCAATTGCAAACCCAAGTCGATCGGTTGACTGCTTCGCACGATGAATTATCTTCCCATATACGGTCCCTCGAACGGAATATAGGGAACCTGGAGAGGAATTTGGGTGGCTTGGAGCGAAATTACCATGAGGTACGTTTTTTTTGTACAAAGGCTTCGGTATATTCTGCTTAATTTTCTCCCTGCTCATGAATTACTGCGCTAGGTCCTCGTCGAAATGGTTGGTTTTCAAAGAAATATGGCTCAGCAAGACTCTGTAATGCAGGGTCTCATCGAGTGGGTCCTACATGGTGGTGGCGCCGGAGGGGAGGGTGAGTAGGATCCCGTGCATATCTTTCAATATCTTTCTTGGCTTTTCCATTCTGTTTGTACGCTTTGGCATAGTGTTACATGTTCCCCTTGGACTTTCATATCCGCCATCCCTCCTTCGCCCGATCTTTTGGATTTGACATTCATTGAGTTTGTGTTTACTGCAACTCCCATATCATTTTCGTCCCTTGTTTTCAATCCTAGATGTACCCGCGGCGCAATTTGCTTCTGCAGTTTAAAATTTCTTGGTCGTGTTGTGTTACCGCTTGGTTTCTTGACACCTTCACTTGTCGTCATTGGGATGTAGTCCTCCCTTTCCCCTCGAGTTGATGCATTTCGCATAAATCCTTTGTCACTGCTTCTTCTTCTTCTCTGTGTATTGTAATCCTTATCCCTTCATTTGAAGATAATGTACTGACCTCGTCCTTGCTTTTATTTCCTTCTATATCCATAATCAAACCATTTCTTCACTCGAAAACGGAACGGAATTGCTCAAAAACAACATGCTGCAACTGGAACCGTACATAAATCATCAACTTCTTGGATACGGCTGGGTCTGGACCCAATCTCGACATATGGGCCTGGGCTTGAATTCCACCGGACTCTCGTATGGCCTGGACTTGCTTTTTGGCCCGTCCATTTCCTACAGGCAAAGGTAAACGACGTGCCCTTCCGCCTCCTACGAGCAGTCCTGCCGCCATCCTCGCCAACCCCTCATCATCTTCCTCAGCTGCAGATAATGCTTTTGTTTCTTCTCCTTCCCAAGCAGGTCCATCTCAACCTATGAGCTCATCTACGTCGCTGCCACAACAACGATCCCCCCATCAAGGGATGTCCTCGCTATCAACCTCATCTCCCCCTGCAACCGTAACATTATCCAATGAAACCCCCTTTCTACATTCTTCTGTTGCACAAAATCTCATCGGGCCGTCATATCGTTCGTATAATGAAAACGGGGGATCAAACCTAACCAATCCAACGGGTACGTCGGGGATCAACGACTCCGTTGGACGCTCCGCATTGATGAAGATGAATGAGATGTCCAGGAGGGCAGGCGATGCGCTCAACGCAAGCGGGAATCCTAGTGGAGGGAACGCTTTCAGTTTCGGAGATGGTGGAGATAGGCCTCCTTCGAGATTGTGGACTGCAGCTACCAACGCTGGATTGATTAATCCTGATGGATCCTTTGTCAATCCATTGAATAACACATTCCCGGTCTCGTCGCCAAACCCGGATGCCTGGAATAACGTAGCGAGTGTAGGCCCAACGAAAATTACATCTCGCCGCGATGCACTCGCGAAGATTGAAGAGCTGCAACGCATGCGTCCAGCTAGTGCTGGGTTCCTCAGTAACGCGGCAGCCAAATTGGTGAGCGCAATGGAGAATTTCGGGTCCAATGGGGAAAACAGAAACGTTCCGGTACAAGAAGGATCTCAAGATAATTCCATAGATTCCGGATCCTCAATAACGGATATGTCCAACGAGGAAGTGGTCATGCCTTCCGCGTCGACGGTAGCTGCGAATGCAGAGCAAGAACAAGAACAAAGGTCGCAAGAATCACAATCAAATAGCTCAGATCCTTGGAATATGATGCTTCCTAATGTCCCTTCACTGAGCTCATTTGGTTCTCAGGACGGTTCAGCCTCATTGCAAATTCAACAGGAGCAGCCATCAACCCCACTGTCAATGCCCAACTCCTTCCCCGATTACACCTCTGGTCACGAAGGTTTGCAGGTTTACACTGTTGGACACCTTATGCCCAGGAACACAATCGATGATATGAACGGGACGTGGAGTTTTGATCCTGGAATGTTCGAAGGCGGTGGATTCAACTTTTCTGGAAACACTATGGTGGGCGGACAAGAGCGTAAAGTGGATGGTGGGAGTCCGACTATGGCTTCTTCATCACAGGTTTTCGACCCCTTACCTTCTTCATCGTCATCTCCGCCGTCGGGACCAGATTCTAGCTCTAAAAAGCTTCGCGTACGGCGTTCAGCTTTTGTCCCCGGATGGGCAGTCTCGCCGAGAGTTCTTCTCGTGGATGACGATGCGGTGAGCAGGAAGTTGGGAAGCAAATTCCTTCAAGTATTTGGATGCAAGATTGATGTTGCAGTCGACGGAGTGAGCGCCGTCAATAAGATGAACTTGGAAAAGTATGATCTGGTGTTGATGGTACGATTCGAATTCTATCAACATGTCTATCTACTATATCTTTCTGTCAGGACATTGTCATGCCTAAACTCGACGGTGTTTCAGCGACATCGCTGATTCGAAAATTCGACCATATGACGCCGATTATCTCAATGACAAGCAACTCAAAACCGAACGAGATAATGACATACTATCACTCTGGTGCGTTTTTCCCCTTACCGGAAACCCATCTTTCATTGAGAGTTTCTTCTTAGGTATGAACGACATTCTTCCCAAACCATTCACAAGACAGGGCCTGCTCGATATGCTCGAAGTGCGTGCTCACAATCTTCTTCTGAATGAGCCCGTCTTCACGATTATTCATTTTTGTAGAAACATCTCATGCATCTCAAGGTCATCCAGCAAATGTCGCGAGTTCCTCGATCACTCGGTATACCCCCCTTATCAGATTCGGGTTTCGAAGAGGCTATCACTTCACAAGCAGCACTACTTACTCGTCAGAGCGTCAACATGGCTTCAACATCCAATTCCAATGAACTATCAAACTCCAACGGCGCACTGTCTTTGCCGTCGTCAACAGATATGCAACCATCATCATCATCATCGTACTCGTTTACCCCTCTTACCATGGGCGCAGACGATGACGATATGGATCGTTTGAATCCTCTCGCTGGAATGGGTCTCAGCGATGACCAATATAATGCAATATTAAATGGAATTGTTAATGGAGAGTCATTTTCGGGGAGCATGGATATGGGTGGATACGGTCACGATTCACCTTTGACAAGAGTGGATTCACAGAAACGGAGACTAGATGACCAGGATGATGGTAGAGACGGAAAACGGAGTCGGTTTGAAGTTATTGAATGATATTTTGCTATCTTCTATTTACTCAGTGTGGATCAAATGTGGTGGACTTTTTTGGTATTGTACAAGATTATGTATTGTGTAGGACTTTCACCAAACCTCTACTCTTAGCAGAATGCCAAACACGGGCTTAGAACAATTAGAAAGATGTTGGAACCTTTTGAAACTCGGTAGACCTGCAGCACTGCAGGTGGTAGCGACGATATAGCTATCAATAGCGACCTCCATATCCATAGCGAAAGCGATATCCGTAGGATCCGCGAGAACTGCTATGATCTATAAATATCAGTCACCTTCGAATGGTACATAGCAAGAAAAAATGACCGACATGTACTAGTATCGCGCACAGTGCTGACACCCGAAACATCGGCAAGATTGACGAAGCCTTCTTCGGAGCGAGCAGCGCTTCCACTGAGGCCTTTTGCATACGAAGCTGCACCTAAGGAAAAATGTCCACAGATTTCAGGTGATTAAGAACTCAATACGTACCGACCCAACCCGAACGACAGTAAACGCACGTAAGCGATTGAGCTTGGCTTTGCTTCGTCGTCCTCCCTACCCATATTTGTTATCAAAGGATCTCTGCACAAGATTGAATCGCAGAGCTTACATTGCGTCCAACACTCTTTGTGTACAGCATTATGGCATTCGTTACACCATTCAAGAATTTTCTGCAAGCCTTTCAGATCCAGTTCGTCGGTGTTCATCTTGTCATAGCAAATGGGACAATCGTCCTCGGATACGGGGATACGACGCGGATCGTCAAGTGCTTGAACTAGGGATTTTTTCAGGTCTTTTCGTAATCTTTTTCTTTCGGATCGGGGCGAAACAAGATTACCAGATTCCGTACTAGTATTATTGACTGGCGCACGTCCTGTCGCCTCTCGCCATGCACCGACGACAGTTTGGTTCGCAATAAAGCTTCCCCGAAGCTGGGGTGGTGGAGGTGCTGCCGAGAATATTTCTGTTAACTCATCTGAAGACCGGTCAGTTGGTCAAATAGTTGTAGCGAGTTGGGGGATTGCACCTGAAAGTAGCGCTCTGAAAACATGGATTGAATAAGTGAGGTTAGCAAGGAACAACGACTACTTATCAGTGATAGACACGCACTTTTGATACCAATAGTTCGAACTTTGTGGGATTTGAAGGACTTTGACGAGAATGAACAACTAAAAAGAATAGAGGCAAGTGAATTAGGCGATCCTCCATCATGACACAAGTCCGTGGGCTGGGTTGGAACGCACGAGATGCTTGCAATGGTGTCCTTTCTGATGATCCGGGCCTGTGTGAATTTATTGTCAAACGTTTTCGGATCTGTTGAAGACACTAGACGCGTACTAACAATTGCAGTGAGGAACATTATCGATTGTAACAGTGTAAACCTGTATAATCATATACACATGTCTCAGAAGAATGTAAAAGGACACAGAGCTGATACAGCATGAATACGCACATTACCCGTCGACCCCTGAATGGTAAATTCCTCTTTCAACGCGTTTCCTTCACGGTTCCTCTCAATGAGATAGATTCTGTAAAGAATTTTTCCATGATAAGTAGATATGCATGACATAGATGGCACGCAAAATTTCTCCGAATCTACTTCACGTACCTTTGAGCTTGCGCAAGATACCGGTCCAATCTGACAGAAATATCATTTGGACAGGTAGATCGAAATCTCGCAAGCCTCTTTTCTCTGGGTTCAGCCTTCTTGCGGCCTTTTTTGTTGGATATCTGATCCGAAGTCTTTGAAGTCAAAGATGCTGTAGTGGAAGGAATGTCCGCGACTGGTACTGAAAGTATTGAACTCGAAGTTGCGACCGAACTTTGGGGAACTTGACTAGAATCTGTTCGTGGTTTCTTCGACACAGAGACTCCGCCAATAGCCTCGTATGTACTGTCTGCTTTACGCTTTTGTAAAACCATAATAAAGCAGCTAAAGTTGCAGGATGAGTGGATGATATTATGGCAAACTTTAGAATTACTCAAGCGCCTGGCTATGGCGCTAGTAATAGTGACGTAAACATTTTATGATCGCTACTTTCTGCCAGATAGATAGAGATGAGGGGGCCATGTGGGAGAGCGGCATGCAATAGGTGGTAGTCAGGGGGAGGAAAGGCGGCATGACTGGGACGCATACTAGGGGTGAACGATGTTGACATTGATGTTGATGTGAGGAACACTTGTTAGCACAATGAACAGAGCATGTAGAAATCATACATCATTTGAGAATGGTATTTACAAGAGCATTCATTATGTATGTACTTTTTTGAAGGTTCTTAATGTACATTATGTGATCTAATATTGATGTCCAATCATTCAAGCAAGTTACTGTTGGGGTTACTCTGTTTGCTCCATATGTACAAGGACCCAAGGTAAAGCATAACAGCATTATTACCATAAACTGTACAGTTGTCATGAAGTACGTAGCCCCTATCATTTTCCTTTTCTCACTGTCTCGACACCTTTACTTGTACGATACTTCATCTCATCATCATCCCAATTACATCACTGTCAAATCCCATTGATTACTGATCCGCCTGACCCCCTTCCTTGATTACCAATCCACCTATTTACCCTTCTCTTTCTACCGGCTTCCGCCACCTTCCTTATCCTTGAACTGTACAGTATTACATTGTTATTTCTCGCAGATCAGACTACATATATAAAGCCAGCCCCTCACAGCCTGGTCCCTTATCTTGACCTCTCTGTCATTATCTTGAGACCAGGTATGCACTTACTTACTAATACTTAGGACTATGATACTAATACAAGCTTTAGAACCCGTGCCTTCGCCACGGTGGCCCGCTTTGCTTGCACTGTGTGCTACAGCAGGGTTCACAGCTTGTTGTGGGCAAGCCACCAAACCCCCCTTAGTCAGCGCCTTGCGCCTCCATACTTCCATATTTATTATGCAGTATTCTGAGCCATTTTCATTGTAAACAACATACTTTTCCTATCTAGAAGAACTTCTGGGTACACCA
>MU795313.1:0-30059 GCA_027886305.1 Lentinula aff. lateritia | reverse complement strand
TGGTTGTCGAGAGCGAGCAAAGCTAACACAAGAAGTGACTAATCAACTGACAGTAAAAAGATCGCTCAAAGGGGATATATTACTAAAAACCAATGACTAAGATGGATAATTTGGAAAAATTAGGGTCTACTAAACCCTTCAACCTCTAAAGAGGTAGCGGGAATTAATGCAAAAGAACAAGCGGGTGAGAAGTAGTGCGGGTCATCCTCTAGACAACGTAGTAGATGAGATTCGAGTAATGTGGATGTATGTATGTTGGTATGTTGATATCTATGTAAACCAGTCCAAGAGATGCAAAAAATGAGTATGCGGATGGTGTGTGACGATGAGGACAAGGACAAGGGAACGGGGATATGCAAATCAAAGCAAATACGACGAGCGATCATGCGGGAATTGACCAAAAACAAATAGTGAAGCAATAAGAGTAAGTATGAGCATTTAAGTATAACTTGAGGCAGTATATGTAGGACATGCAGAACAAATATAAGTAAGGATGAATATGATAACATAACTCTTTTGGACAAAGAGAGAAGCAAATGATCGTTATATAGTTACAACGCCCAATGGCAAAAATGAAGCAACACCAAGATCCCAAGAAAACAAAAAGGCAGAAGGGGGGAATGCGAATATAAGGAGAAACATCGATCAAGGCGAATATGGGAGTGAAAGAAGCCAACCTTGAGCACCACGGTAGGCATCCACGACCGGGCAAGCGAACGAACATCAAAAAACGACCGTCCGCTCAATCGCTTCATGCCTTGGTAAACACCAACTTTCCTACACCTTTCAAGCCATCCGACGACTCACCAACACCGGCACTCCTCTCGACGACAATCCCCATGAATCTCGTTCGGCCCATAAGCCAATCTACCCTCCTCACACCTTCTTGTTCTTCTCTCCCTTCTCCTTCTGCACCACCGGATACTCTTCGCCCCGCAGTCAGACTTGCTTGTGCTCGATCCCGTGCAGCCCGGAGTTGCATTATCTCTACACGTCTTTGATACGCGCGGCTGACGCGGCGCTGCCGAGAGCGATCCGAGCCGAGAGTGTCCCACTCGCTGTGGAGGATATGAGCGTGGAGGGTGCGGTGCAGTGCATGGAGGACGTCGTTGTTCGTTACGAATGGGCGCGAATTAACTGAAGGTGCTCCGGCACAACCAGCGGTGACGATGACTTCCCATGGAAATCGGTCGGACTTTAGAACTAATTTTCCCAAGGTTGGGGGGTCTGTCGCAGGTTCGGCGAGGACATGAGCCGGAACGGCCTCACCGTCTTTTGTCGAGCGAGGAGTGGAAGAAGCTGTTTCATGAGTCGATTCAGCAAATTTGCACCGCACAGAAGTCCGAGATGGAGGACGCGCGACATCGTAGCATATTGGAGCAAGCGAGTCTGGCGAACTGGCTGCGAAAAGAGGGTGCATGTGAAGTAGTTGGGGCTTGTTGGGGTTTGCAAATGAGACGTGGTGCCGGAGTCGACGAGCTGGCGGATGCTGAGCCAGCTCAGGCGCAGGTGGAATATATGGCGCTTGAGGAGGCTGAGAGGTAATAGCGGCAATATGAGTGGGAGGAAGATGGTGGTGATGATGATGGTGATGATGGAGGGGAGGAGGAAGAGAATGTGTGTGATGATGATGGTGCGCATGATTATGCGGTATAGTAGGTGCAGGACCGGCAACAGTACCAGTTCCCTGAGCAGAATGAGAAAGAAAACGATTTACGACATGAATCGGATGCGCTCGACTTCGACCATGAGCTTCAGGTATTGGAGGTACGAATAGCTCTGGCTCTGGAACACGATCGGTGGCAGGTCTACTTGGGCCTGCTGTATCAACTGAATGGGCACGGATCTGTCGGGAGCCAGAGTCCGTCCGATGGAGGGCGTACCTTGGTCGCGACATTCTAGGAATCAAGGTTTCACTGATAAGTGCACCTCCGGTAGACGCGCCACGGCTTGGACGAGCATTCACAGCTTCAGTTGCAGGCCTGGGCTCTAATTCCTCCACTGTACGACTGCGCGTTTGACTACGCCCAACGCGAGATGTAGTTGAGTCGGCGGTCAAACTGGGTAAAGAGCTCGAGGGATCTTCGGTCCTACCACTCTGGTGTCCATCTCCATCTGGCCTGGAACCGATAGCGGTGTCAAGGCCGTGGTTAGCGTAAAGATAAGGGCGCGTTCCCTGTAACATATGCGTGCGAGAACCTTGCATTAAGTGTGCGTTGATAGATGCCGACTGGGAACGAGACGAGCGGGGGCCCTGAGACTGGGACCGAGATGATGGTGCGGACGGGGATAAAGCCGGGGTAGGTTGCGACGCCAGACGGGATCGTGTATCTGGACGAGGCCACATATAAGAAAAGAAAAAGGGTTATTTGAAATCGTACTAACCTGCTGCCTGTCGAGCTTGGGCCTGTTCATGCTGTTTTCGATGCTGTTGTTGTGCATAGGCCTGAATATGTGCCTCTGTAGGCGGCCGAGGAACCGACCTTGACCGTGAATGATGATCATGGTGAGTATGAGCATGTGTAGGCGCAAAGGTGACATTGCGAGTGCCAAATTCCCTCATCTCCGGTTGAACTGCTGACATTTCCTGGTATTGGATGTTGTTCGGGACAGCCATAGCATGACCCGGCGTCGACGACGTCCGAGTGCGATGAGAAGACACTGAGTTACTCGTTGCCGTCGTCCCAATTGAAGACGGCATCACAGGAACTACAGGATGATGGTGATGATGCCCATGGCGCGCACCGAACGGCCAAAAACCCGGGATGGAAAAGTAGAATGGCATTACGCTCGATATTCGAGATTTTTATCACTACAGATGAATGCTCTTCGGACGATAGTCAAGGCGCGTCTTTCGCGTCGTTTTTGGAATTTAGATAGAACAGTGAGTGTTGGACAAAGACGAATGAGGTGATTGAGATGATTTGTCGAAGAGAATGAAATTCAGAGGAAGTAAATTGTGCAGTCGTATTTTCGTAACAGTATAGATTCGTGTAAGTGTCGTCTAGCAGTCGAAACCTCTTATGAGGAGCCCAGGAAAAGTCCTAGTTAATTGGTGTCGGAATGAAGAGCTACTATTAGGCAGGTAGAGTTATTAATGACACGAAAACAGCATTCTACAAGTCGATAAGAAGAATTAGAAGACAAATTGAACTCACAGTAAACGCGTTGAATTCCAGGTGATTACACTGGAACGTTCAACAGAGATAATATGGTCGTAAAAGAGCAGAACCAAAAGATTCCACGTCGAATTGTGTCGGGTTTTATATATGGAAATGCGCAACTCAATATTTGATTCTGATTGCAATGAATCATTCAATAAAATGCCGACTTCTGAAGGCCGACGAAATGCCTAGAACAGGGTAACCGTATCCAGGGTCCATTTGACGGCGAACCCTCAAAAGACGGCCATGATGCACACTTCTGACAGGAGACGATCCTCAACAGAAGAAAGTTTTCAGAATGCATACATACGCATACAGCCTCATAGACCTTCAGGGGTTCCGATGAATAATTGGAGTAATAGAAGCGTAAAAAGTTGGACGATTATGGATAATGGGACCTTGAACGCGTGGCTGACAATGTCGAGAACCGAAGAAATTTTTCCCGTGGAGCAAAAGTCCGCAATAACGCCTATGTTAAACTTGAGATGGTGGTGAACAAGGAAAAGATGAAGACCCAGAAAATTTTGATTTTTCCGGTACGGAACTTGACTGGATCTGATGTATTTGGGCGCTCCTCGGACGCGTTATACCTCGTATGATGGCTGATCAATCAATCAAGTTGCTTCAAGGTTGATCATATAATATGAACTCTCATGAGATGGAATGACAAGATATCAGCTTGAGGTGAGCACTGATATTGGTATTATCTTTATTGCTTCAACGTACATCCACTTCAGCACCTTCGAACTTGACCACCAGCTCCTTCGTGCCCACGACACTTTCCTCTTTCGCCGGTCTCGCAGCCATGGCGCTCACACTGACCTCCCATCCATCTTCCTCCGCAAGGAACCATGTCACTTCTCTTAAAGGTTGCCTCTCTAGCACTTCACCAGAGTCTCCGAGAACCAACTCGTACACCCATAGACTACTTCCCAGTTCGTCGACCTCACGACGGACTTCAATGGTAGTTGACTTCGCATTATCTCCCGCCGTAGGACGAGTTATGCTCCAGTCTGAATAGGTAAGAGTAGATACTGTACTGAGGTAGACCTTATCTTGATAAAATTCCACGCCAGTTTTGAGCCAGCGATCGGTAGAGCCTGTTCGTGTTAGATGTAGCAATAGCCCGCCTTGGTCATAACGTGTTGTCCAAACACCACTGAAAGTGATCCGTGCCCTGTGGAAGGCCTTCAATGGGACTGCACCAGGTAGAAGGGCGTAAGTGGGTGCGTTGAAGCTGACGGAAAAGCAATTGACAGATGAGATAGTGATGTGCGACGAATTACAGACCTGTTTGTAGAAGGGGGTTTTCGCCATATATCGGTCGAAGGAGCGGCGGTGATGGTAAAGGTAGAAGGCATGTTTGCCAACGTGGGTTTTGACACAAAGATCATTTGACCCACCAATGAATTGATGATGTGCCACTAGTACTGTTAATAAAGTGCAGTTTGAAGAAACGAAGTAACCGGATGTTGATTTTTATGCACGATGTACTAGGAGCTCGGCACATAGTACAATCATAATACATTTTTAGGCCATCCCTGAACTTCTGGTTTCCAAATTTCATTCCATTTCGCTGCCTTTAGATGTCGGCCGGCTATGAATGGATGCAACTACAGGATGAGCCACTGGAATCGACGATTCGAGCATACACTCACTTTTGTAACACTCCGAACTCATGTTCCATTTTTGCTTGAATTCATACCAAGGAATCCGCATTATGACTCCAACTTTCTGCTCTTCGAAAAAAATAATTCGATTACTGTCCCTCAAAACTGGACTGACACCTGGACTAGGGACATCGACAGTTGGTCTTTCAGAATACGGAGGTGGTGGTGGGCCTGGAGTGTATAATGGAGGTTCTCCTCCCTCTTCGTAAACCTACAGTAAGTAAACATTAGCTATTAATGAAGCACATTCTCTTAACGGCGCTCACCAATTGGGGCTTTTCTTTCTTCATACGGCTCTTCTTGGCATAAACTGGACACTAACGACAAGGATTTCTAGTCAAATTTAATGAGATATGAAATAGACTCCGACTCACAGTCCAATAAATAGTATTCGTATTCTGCAATTAGTTAGTAAGATAGGATAAGTCATTTTCTTGCGAGATACATATATTATATGATCCTTACCTCCAATTTATTCACAAGCGAATTCGGTTTTGACACAAGGTAAAGGTGATTAGTTGTGGATAGAGGACGATCAGTTCCAGGAAGCATCAGACTCTGGAGAGGAAAAAATCTGTCCCTGAACTCCCTGGCGAAGAACTGCAAAATTATTAGGCGAAGAAGGTAGAAGTACAGGGCTAGTGGTAATCCAGCGCGGTCGAAGTTCAAGGGGATAGAGAAACCTCACGTCTTCAGCATATGAATAGCCTATCAAAGCCATCCCGTCGAGTTTCATCGCGAGCTTATCCAATGCCTTTGTCCATCCAACGTCGCGTGAATCCTGAAGATGACGAGGGTGAACCGTGCTTGAAATTTTTGATTCAGAGCTATAGTCATAATCGGGGTGATTGCATAATGGCAGGTCTATATTAGACACCGTGCTTGCAGTACGTTCTAGACGATGTGGGACGAGAGAAAGTGGAGACGCATAACAACTGGTTACCAACACCAACGCAGCGATGAAAGCAGTTTGAAGAAGAGCTGAAGGTCTGTGAATAAATGTACGAGGATCCTGAAGTCCCATAGTCAGTGACAAAAAATTTTCTAGAGACCAGCTCTGGTGAAAGTTACGAACAGCGGAATCAAGATAATGTTTATATCATAGAGCTCGACCGACGGTAATCCGGCGGCCCGCGGTAGAACTGTACAGTGTACGCTACGTGAGTGTCCGGTGAAGATCATGTGGCATGAGATAGATAGATGGATAGATTGTTGCACGGCCCCACCGCGTTAATGGTGTGGTCCCCTAAACGGAACGGCCGGTGTCAACGGCCGCACGACAGCGAGCGCAACCCACAAGGAGAAGGTAGACTGTCGCCCGGATGTCGAGGCAGAGGAAGTAGGTAGAGTTACATGAGAGAGTGAATAGAGTATACAAGGTAGATAGTCAGTCCACTCTGTTAGAGATTTCGTCGTCGCTCCCATCCAATTCTCGATGTGGTGATTGCAGCGATTGCAGTGCACTGTAATAGGATATGTTGCGGGGGAGCACATTGTGAGTGATGGATTTTTAGGGGGTTGGAACCTGTTGGAACCTGGTTGACTGGTGAGGTATGATTTTTGCAACTTTGACCTGTAATCACATGGTGGGCGGCTTTGATGCACGGAAAGAGAACAAACTAAGAAAATATGTAACTTGAATACAATGCAATGCATACTGAGGGAGAGTTAGTGAGGGAGAGTTAGTGAGGGAGAGAGGTGTATATTAAGAATAATCCAGGTGAATGAATGTCAATGCAGGAAGTGCAACAAACGATCCAATATACATAGGTGAAATCCAAAAAAAGGAAGCGGGAGATGAAAAATTATAAGGGCACATAAAGACAGACCAAGTGAAAATACTGAAATGCATAAAGACTAACTATACCATACCGCCTGTGCCGATTTGTTGTCAGCGAATCAACAGACTTAGAACACATCGCCTGCATACGGACATTCCTCCGCCCGATGTCCGTGCCCCTCACACTCTTCGCACCATACATCCAGATCCTCCTGCGCAGCTCCGCCTCCGCTTCCAGCCACAGTGTGGGATGTAGTATTATCAGACGAGAGATTTATGGTATCATGATGCCCGTAATCCTCTCTCAGCAGATCACAGCTAAATATGTCATGACCTGGCTTTTCACAGATTTCGCATATTGGTTCTTCCTCGTCGGCACCTTCTGAGGATGAATTCGTTCCGAGTCCATTTGACTTGATTGAGGCAGAACTGATTGAGGATGAATTGGTATGTTTCGACAATGGTTCCGGTTCATGAGCCGGCGAGTTGAGTGAAACATCGCCGTTTGTAGGGCCTGTACTTGACTTGCCCGAACGTTTAGCATTTGCTTTACGAAGTTTCTCGTTGAGCCGCTCGATCTCTTGTTCCAGTACGTCCTATGCATTAGAAAGAGGACATTGATGAGCACAAATAGATTGCAAAGGCACTCCTTTTTACCTCACGATAAATCTTCGTCTCTACTAAAGCCTCTAACTCGCTGATCTCCTTGTTGAGCTAAGTAATAGAAACTAGTTCAGCATTTGTACTAGTGAATTTGTTAAATTTTACGCCGGCAAACTCACATCGTGTGTCTTCCTCGCTGCCTTTATTTCCATCTCCCCAAGCTTCTTCTTCAATACCTCTATCTCCTTCTCCAACTCTTCCACTTCATCCCCACTAACGTTGACACCACTCTTCATACTATTCACCACTGGGTTTCCATCTTTAGACGAACCATTAACCATCGCTTCCCTCCTCTTTGCTTTGCCTTCCTCCTCGTCCTCCAACACACTCAACCCTTCCTCGAGGACCTTCACTTCCTCCTTCAGACCCTCCATCTCCCTGATCAACATCCTATTCTCCTCCTTGATCATCTCATTCTCCCTTCTAAGGACTGCATTTTCGCTCATCTCGCCTTCCTCGTCTCGGGCGGAATCCCTCTGTAGACGCTGCAACTCCTTGACTAAGTGCTTGAGCCCAGCAATTTCCTCTTTGTGAGAGTTTATTTCTGATTTGTTGACTTTAAGCTCGGAGGTGACGCGAGCTAAATCAGTTTGGGAGGCGGCGAGTTCGGACTGGAGCGCGTCTTGAGAGGATTTATCTTTAGCCTCAGAATCTTCCCCGCCAAGACCCATCCTTAAAACTTCTACTTCTCTGCGAGCTTCCTCCAATGCCTCGCCACATTCTCTCAGTGCCTCCTCTACCTCGCCTCGCCTCCTTCTCTCATGCTCTACCTCTCTCTCTTTCTTTCCAACATCTATCTCCGCGGTCCTGACTCGTTCCTCCAACTCTCCCTTGAGAGCCTTGAACTGCGTCTTACTTTGATTCAGCTGAGTTTGTAGGACGTTCAGGTCAGACTGATGGAGGTGTCTGGCATCTTCAAGGGCGTCGGTTAGAGAAGCGGTCTTGGTTTGGAGATAGGTTAGCTGCTCGAGGAGAGCAGAGTGGTCTATGGAGGACGCAGAAAGAGTATCGTCTTTCTTGAGATCCCGATCATCAGCTAAGGTCGAGCTTCGGCTCCTGCTTAACGAGGAGACAGAAGACGAAAGGTCGTTGCCCTTTAAGGTTATCCGCATCTCATCCAATTTCTCTTCATAAAGAGCAATTGTCTCCTGTCCAGCTCTCCTCAGCTCATCTACCTGAATCCGCAACTCCTTCCGCTCGACGTCCCACATATCACGGTCCCGCTCCATCTCGTCGGTGTATTTCTTCTCAACGTCCGACACCGACTTCTGGAGGGCACTGATGTCCGCAGTACGTTCTTCCAAATCTGAGCGGGTGCTCGCATAAAGCCCTTTAGTCTCGGCAAGCTCTGATTCCCGAGCCGCGAGCGCATGGTGCGCCTGCTGCAATTCCTCGTTGATCCGTTTAATATCAGCGAGATGAGCATCGGAGTTAAGTTGCAGTGCATCTAGCGCAGACTGAAGTTGTTCTGCACGAGCATGTGCGGAAAGAGCTTTGGTGGAAGCGTCGTCAAGGCGAAGAGTAAGAATGTTGATTTCTTGACGAAGTTTGTGGTCGGGGTCCTTACTTGGTGATACTGAGCGAGAAGGAGACTCAACGGTACTGGAAGTCGCTGAAGATTGAACTTCGCTTTCGGGGTCAGATGACGGGTGTGATGCATCATCAGATGCAGCTGAGGTCCCGGAGGCAACTAACGCGTTCGCATTCTCCAGGTCTTTCTCAAGTTCTCTCAGCTTCATTCTCAATTCGCCTATTCCACCTGCACTGACTGAATCCTCTGCCTCATCCCTTAATCGCGTGTTTTCATACTCTAAAGCCGCGATTCGACTCTGCATACGCTCAAGCCTTTCGTCAACAGAGGCAGACGGTGTTTCTGCTCCGGCTCGCGATAAAGATCGACCAAACCCAGGTGTAGATGACCTTGGTCCGATGCTACCCCCAAACCCAGGTGTAGACGACCGAGGTCCGAATCCAGGAGTGGAAGATCGTGGGGCATGAGATCGGCTAGTCGCGGACATGGCAGAGGCGGTGGACGCCACACTGGAAGGCCTCGAGTGCATAGAAGTGGACGAAATGGAATTGTTTACAGACGTCGAGCCTGCACGAGACCGCGATCGTGCACGCGAAGAAATAGTTGCTGCAGATGCAATCCGCGATTGTGGTCGCCGAGATGGAGACGGGACGTTCTGGGAAGAATACGAATATGAAGTAGACGCGGCAGAGGGCGGTGATGCATTATTGCTCGTTACACTGGTAGAAGGAGAAGGCGGAGATACAGTCTCTCCAGTCAAACCGCGGATCCTTTCTTGGATTTCTCTTGTCGTCTTTTGCAGATCAGTAAGATCTTTGAAGGTTGGATCCTTATTCGGACTTGGAGGAGGCGGCATCGAGACCGCGCTAGGTAGCCTCGCACGAGGTGTTGCCCCGTGCGGTGAACCAAGTCCAATACCCGACGCAGTAGCAAGATTACGGGCTTTAGGAGTGTTGAACGGAGAAGAAAGGTGGGATGTCTGATTTAGTGAAGGTATTCTTCGAGGAGAAGCATTCGATGTAGTTGGAGACGGTAGTGAGGAGGGGATAGAAGTCCCAGCAGCCGAAGACGCGCGGGGAATTGAAGGTACAGCAGGAACAGGAACGGCCTTCTCCACATTTGCGCCTTGGGACCGAGTCTTAACCAAAGGCGTCGCACCGGCATTTAGAGCTCGTAATCGCCCAGCACGCGCTGCTGGTGTTTCTGGACCAACACTAGTGGTACTAGTCGATAGGGTGTTAGAGGGTGTTACTCGACCAGAGTATGAGACGGGTTTGTAGGAGTAAGAGGATGTAGATGTGGATGCGTTAGAGGAAGTCGACGCAGCTAAACTGAGTCTTCCTGTTCGTGCAGAAGGTGTAACTCTTCCAGTGCTAATACCAAGGCCACTCCTGCTAGAAGAAGCGCTGAGCAGACCAGACATAGTTTCACTCCCAGCAGTCGACGCTACAGACGGCGGCCTGGAAACTCCAGCTGTCGCTCGAGACAGCTTGGAAACACTTACAAATACTCCGCACATTGGAGCACAATCAAAATATCTCTTTCCGTCTGGCGTGCTTCCGTCGTTCTTCCCTTTGCCAGCAAATCCAGCACTAAGTTCGACTCCAGCCCAGATACCTTGCTTCGGCGGGATGTCTCCTAGATATCGTAGAATACCCTCAAATCCTAGTGACTCGATACGAACTGGCGCGTTAAGAGTAGGTGTGAACGCTGCATTGGAAGAGGAAGCACCAGATGTCCTAGATGGAGGCCTTGTGGATTTGGCAGCTAGTGGCACAGACGGTACAGCGGGAATGGAGTAAGTCGGTGTTTTGGCTCGTTCAGCGTTCGCGATGCTGGATGAACGTGACCGAGGGGTTGGCAAACTGGATCCTCCGCCTATGCCAGACGGTCGTCCTGGTGTCCGTACACTTTTCATCACGGCTTATCGGACCAAATGCTTTTCTTTCTTCGGTTTAAGCTCTTTCTGCCTGACAAAGATTGCTAGAGATTGCTCCTTGTTATCGTAAAGTTGCTTTCTGAGGTTTGTTGCAGTTGGAAAGGAATTACCATAGAGGACAATGGTCAACTTACTTATAATCCTTTCTAATTGCGGTGCTTCTCCAACGTTATTCGAATCAGGGTTCGACGGAAATGTACAAGACAGCTACCAGGCCAGTACCAGGCTAAGAAATCACAATCGCGTCCAACGTCAAGCACGTGATTTGTGCACTTTCCTTAATTATTCACCACTGGCAAACGCGCTTCAATCACTGATGAAATGCAATTCAATTTCCTGAAATTTTTGAAGACCCGGACATTGATCTGAAGGTACGAGACTTAAAAGAGCTCTTACATATTTCGTCCATCAATCCATGCCTTAGTTGTGACTCTCCAAGCTTGTAGATCCACCTTCAAGAATCAAAAATCCAAAGGGTCTCAGATGTGGAAAAAATGCAATGCATGCTTATCCAAAGAGTTCCAGGGGTAAGTGGAGTTTCATGCACTTGTTCTAGGAAGGATTGAATCATATAGAAGAAAGCACTTTACTCACCTACGGGTGGGTTGTGTATCAATCTATACATTTCCACGGAAGATTCTTTCCCTCCTCACACAGCTATGAACAGGTCACATACCATTACAAAAACACCAACATCACATCGAAAGAGCTGTAAAGCCGAAGTGCCAGTCTTCCTCAGAATGCCCAGCACACCGACGAGCACGACGCCGAAATGAATTAAAAAATCTACCTCATGTGTCTTGAGGGCCGATTTTTGACCTGCAGAAACAGCATCATCGACAATGTATTCCTATAAGTGTATAGCATTCCACCTTGGATAGTGAGACAGATAAATTGACTGATTAACACACAGGGTCCCACTACGGAACAGCCAGTAAGAATGAATGATGTCCTGTCCTTCAACATCGACTGGCAACTGGCTCTGAAGACGCGTTCTCTACAACACTCTAACTAGGGCATTAGATCCCTCATGTGCGAATACATTGTGACCGTAACATGTCATTGCGTAAAACTTTGAAACGGACACGCAATACACCCAGCCATTTTAAACGTACAAGGAAAATAGTTGATTCAGTTCAGATTGCATGAGAGAGCGAAGACTCCCAGTAATTCCACCCTTGTTTACATGTATCCAACCCCGAAGAGGAGGTTCCTGGATCAGAAAACTTTCGATGGTTGGTATCCGTTGTGCAATGCAAGAAGTGTACCAAATGAGAGCAGCTTCAATCTCGGCAGCCCGATCGGTTTGCACATGCGAAGTACGAATCTCCAGGTGACCATGATATCTTTTGGCAGTAGCGAATGTTTGCGGACTCTGATACGTTTCTGAGTCTCCATCTCCAAATTTTAGATTGCGAAAGAGATAAACCAAGTTCACAGTTCGAAGTGAAGAAAAGCGGCTGAGGCAGCCAATGAGTTCATCCGCATTCTGAATGTCAACTATTTGAGTGCTTTGGTCCGACGAGAGCCATCAAAGACGTACTATGGATGCGTTATCGGAACCTGGTAATGGCGATTCGATCGTTAACATGGAAGTTTGAGGAAAGAAGGTGTGCGCAAGCTGCAAAAGCCGTCTGGACGACCATTCGGATATACAGAACCACAACCCGGCGACATGCCATCCGCAAAGAAATTCTGTAGATGAGGGGAAAGCTGCACTGCCGCTGGATCGGGCGATAGAGAATGCCTTGAATTCAAAAGTATCAACGAGCCCTTCTTCATCAATTGCGTTAAGGAATGGTAGAATGAAAGGGACCACGCGATCGATGTTCCACTGCACACGCGACATGGAAAACCTGATTCTCCTCAGAAGTGGATGGGCACATATGAACTCAGGAAGCCATGAGAGTTCAGGTGTCAAATTTAACCACAGCTCGAGCTCAATGAGGCCGGAGAAACTGCGAGTGCTGAAAGAATTGTGAACTGTGACTAGCAGCTTGGGCGGCACGGTCAAACACCGTATCTGCATGCCATATTGAATATAGTTTGCGAGTTCGTGTTCCACTCCTTCAGCATAAAGCTTGATGCTGTCAAGAGTAATCTTCGACAGGCTGGAAGGTCCCAGTGGACTGAGGTATTTCGAGGGCAGAGATTTCCACGATGCGATGACAACATTTTGTATATGTTGCTGGGACAAAAGATCGAGCAAAGGCATATCGACAAGAACCCCATCGTTCAAGATGACCTGAGAGAGGTTTATTAAACGGTGTAAGAGGTGGTGCACAATGTCAATTTGACTTGGCGAATAACAATAGTAATCGATTGTCCTACACAGAACATCAGCAACTGACTGGGCTAACGGGAACGTGGTGGCCACATACCTGATAGACAAGGCGAATGATTCATTTATGACACACTGGGCTTTGAGCTTCTCTAAATCTCCATAAGCTCCTCTGACCTCGACGTATGCAAAGAGAAATGGCATGCATATTCTCCGAAATTGATGATTGGTCAGAGACAAAGAGAGAAGCCTAGTCCTCGAGTGTTTCCAATGAAGTTCGAGGAGCTGGGGCACAACAATCGCAGGATTAGACACAATATATTCCACTACGAGTTGGATGAGCTCTTCAGGCAACGGAGACATGACGAACGTGAAAAAGATGAGATTGCGGCGTTTAGTGAGATAACCGCTGGTATAAGTATTAAAATAGGGGTGTTGTGGACGTCACCTGTCCGAGTACCTTCTATCCTATCCTATCCTTCAATGATTCAAATTATGATTAGTAGCAGCAATGTTCACGCGAAAAAAGCGCGCTTTGATCCACACACCACACAGCGCACACCTTTCTTTGACACCGAACATTCAACTAGTAAGTCCTGACAGTACAAATGATGAGGCGGGAAGGAGAAGCAGGAAGCTAATTGGGACTGAGGTAAGCCCAAATACTTCACATTAAAAAGCCTTATCCTCTGCTGTCAATATCATATCAATGTTCATACCGTCTCATGACTCTCATCGCATAAAGATAAGTGTATCCTGAGTGTAAATACAACATTCTTTTAATAATTAAAAATTTCCGCCCTATACGATTGATTCGGTGTCATTGTATGGGTGCTGAGCTACATAGAAAGAGGATATGATATATTAGCACAGATAAGAGTTGTTAGCAACGCAAAAAACACTAACGATCGTAGGGGAACTTCCTGACATCAATGTCACCGCGGTAAGCCCAGAAATCTGGTACAACGGAAGACTGCGACAGTGTAACCGGATTAGTGAACACCCAAGCAACAACATAGATAGAACATACCAAATTTACCAAACCGTTCGAAAAGTCCGCACCAAAGGTATGGACGGCCTGTACGCCGCTGTCATTATAATCGAGGCGAACGGTCTGACGGGAGTCCCTAGACGGATCGTGCAGAAGATAGTTATGAGGCAGGATCAACATAGATCCCTGTGCGGTCGTGAACACTGTATTGGGCAAGTCACCCGTATGTGGGACGTGATGCATGCCGAGGTTGAACCATACGACGAGATCCTCCTGGTCAAGTGACTCCCCGTCAAAGAAGGCGGCAAAGTCTACGACAGGGTTCGCCGTGTCATAGTCATTGTTGGCGTTGGACGCACGAGGTTCAGTGTCCTTTTGTTTGGTCACATACAACGCATGAGTGGCAAAGTTCATACTGTTCAGAAGATTGCTGGAATTTTGGATGGTAGCGTGCATACCACTACCCTTCGACGGCATGATCCTGTATCCACGGGGTTCGCCAAATTCGTTTGGAGCGTCCTTGTTCACTACCATGAACATAGAGTGGGCATTTCCGGGCCAGAAAAGTTTGGCATTGTCTTCGTTGTCAAGGTAGGAGCGGAAAAGTTTCATGGTGCTTCGTTCCATACCGTGAGACCATGGATAGGAGGTAGTTACTGGAGCGACTGTGTGATTAGCGAAGGAATTGGAGGTTCCAAGGATGTCGATGTCGGCCTTGAAAGTAAGGACATGGTCGTGCATGGATCCAGAAAGACCGCTGTGAATGTGATAACCTATATGGGGGCCGTTTACATGAGCAAGGGCTTCAAAGGAGTGTGAAGAAGCTCACCATAGTCGTCATTGCCATAATAGTGAGCGGACTGTATGTAACCACTCGCACGGACCACAATCTCGATGGTACCATCGAGGTAGAAAGTGTAATCAAACTACAAAAAGATCAAGAACCATCGGTAGAAGGTAAATTTAAACCAATCATACGTTATAATCGTAGTTTCCCACAGTGCTTGCGGAACGGACTGTGAACGCAATGTTTTTCGTTGAAGCGACGTAGGCATCATCCGAATGGCGTTGAATAAGGTAGCCTTGATCATTTTCGAAGAGACAGATTCTGGAGAGATCCTTGATGAGCAAGGAACAAATCAAGGAGGGAACTTCAAGTTAAACTTACGAATTTGGATGCGTCGTGCTGACTTCGTCAGCGTGGAAGGTGGAGTTCAAGAACGTCGCGTAAGTGGGACAGTCATAACCAGCAAGTAGTTCGAAGGCATAAGGTCCTAAATTGCCAAGGGCTCAGAAAATCGAGCGCATTAGTTTTTTTTGTTGGGACGAACCGAAACCATAATACTGCGAAGTCAAGTGTGAATGAGAGAAGTATAGATAGATACCTGAGAGGAAACTTACAGTATCCAAGTAAGCAGTTCCGCTCTGTACAGGGTCATTACCGGCGTAATGCGCGAGAGCCTCGTCTAACATCGAAACGAACTCAGTATGATGAAGAGACGGGCTTCCACAAACTACGCACCTAAACCAAGTTCATAAACGATACGCTCGCCACGATATCTGATATCAAAGAGCCTTACGCCAGAGTCTCGGCGGAAAGCCACATAAAAGGAAAAGTCCACTGTAATTAGAGCTAGATGAGAACATCGAAAAGACGCCAACAAACAGTTGCAACTCACTCCATTCGACGTACTTATTATCGACATCGACCTTATACCTGATTCCATCTTCACCAGAGGGGGGAACCATGACTGGGGGTGCCTTTTCACTGGCCCACATCGTGCTATTTTCACCAACTTTTGTCGTGGGTCCCCGATAATCACTACCAATCCAAGGACCTTCTAAATTGAGTGTACTTTTTTCGAGTTCCCCTGCCTCCCAGGCAGCACGAAAAGACTCGGTCGAATTATAGTAAACGTCTCTATAAAGCCAGCCAATGACCGACCATCCGGAGGGGTCTCTTCCGGTAGTATTCACTTCAAAGTAGAGACCTTGAGGCATCAGAGTTTCGCCGTCGAAGATGGACGAAGGTATGCGCCAGAATGTGACCCATTGCACAGTCGTGTCGGGGGTCGGATGCCATAGTGGATCGATACCCCAGATGTCGAGGTCATCGTCGTCGCTGCCAGAAGCAGTCTATTGTGTGATAATTAGAGAGGGGTAGATACCATCTTGGAGTGAAGTTCCAACATACACCATTCAAAAGGTCTGTTACTATATCCTGTACTGAAGAGCTGACGTTGTACTAATATAGCCTGAGTGACCAGTTGAGTATGCAGTAGAAGATCGGCTTACCATGAACTCGGATGTAAGGTCTTCATCTGCATCATAGTTTCGCTGGTAAGTTGTCCCTTTTGTCGTGAGCCAGTCGAGAGATGTCAAGACCGAGTCGCTGGAAATAGGAAGTGGGCCAATCTAGAATGCCGCGACGCGTCAAACATATGTACGGAGACGAAGATATCACTGACCTGATACTCAATGACATATGGTTCTATCGTCGCACCGACCCAGACAGCGGCCCGTGCCCATCGTGGAGGTTCACGCTGGTCATTATCAACGAACGGCAGAACGTCCGTCTTGTTCGGTGTCAAAATCTCCACCCGCATGATGCTATTATCCCAACTAAATATAAACGCGATTAGAACCAACATGGGAGGCAGAGTAAGACGGGTTTACCTTCCAGCATCTGCTGCTGCGGTCAGATTGAGATCCGTCTGGTTATGCAAGAAAGCGATGACATCTGCCGCTTCATCGTTGCTTAGCTCTTGCCAGACGTTCGCGTAGGGTGCAGAGACTTCGGGAGCAGAGGCAGACCATCCAGATCCGGTAAAACTTCCAGAGACTTGAGCGGTAGTCGTTTGGGGCCTCTTAGAAGCGAGGTATTTGGCTTGTTTGGAACCTGGATGAGCGACCCGAGGTACTTTTGCACCAACCTCGGACAAAAAGAGCCAAACTGGCAGGAAAACAGCCAACCGAGGCGCAAGAAGCATCTTGGAGTGCAAGGGCGTCAAAGACGGGATGATCACGAGGGATTTTATACATAGTTCTGAAGATGATGCCGGAATGGAATTCGTGATTGGTGACTGAGGATCAGAAGAAGCGTATGCATTTCTTATCTATGCCGATCGTCGTGTATGCAACATGCTTGGTGAGGTGAAATGCGATAAGAGGGAGTACTCTGCGTACTACGAATGCACTGGATCTCCTTCAGAAAAATTTCGAGTTCAAATTGCCGATGAGATGGATAGGACGAATGAGGTTCAACAAAACTTGTCTGTGAGTCTGTAATGTTCGTATTCTCACCTGAAAATAGCGTATCCAGTAGAATCGTTCCGGAATGCGGACGCTTTGACTGCGCTGCCTGTATCGAACCATGAGTAAAGTCAAACTCCGGGTTGACATCGACACTCGTACAGCACCGAGTTTGATCCAAAATCTTCACTGTGTACCGGTCAACCCGCATAATCCTCGTTCTTTGTACCATTTCAGCTACAGCCAAAACGACTTGGTATGTGACAGCCTCGCAAGAAGCCTCAAACATACTCCTAGCCCTTCCTTAACGTTTGGGGGACAGCATGATATTATGCAGGATGCATATTTTGTCGATGCTTCATCCTACATCCCCCCCTTATCTGCATCCGAACACAGACCGCATGGTTGACAGTTTCAAGGCAGCCAAGGACGCTGTTTATCGGGTGTCCTGACTTTTCTCCAAAGTTTCTCGAATCGAGGCTGCGAAATGCCACGAGCCGCTAGTAGCCGTTTGAAAAGGAGAATTTGCAATAAAAGAGAACCTGAGAAGATTTGCGTTGGAAAGAGCTTTTTATTTCGTTTTTCGACCGAGTTGAACGTTGCAGAACATGAGTGCCAGATTACGTTATACAGAGGGCCGAGCCTTACTGAGTACTCTCGTCTCTCCAGCCAACGGCGGAATTTATCGAAAGTTTCTCATCTTTTTTGGAGATCCGTCGCTATTTATCACGACCTATACAATCGTATTCTCGAGACTTTGTTTGACTGTATACGAATAGCGGTAAGAAAATATCTGCGGGTAAAGCATGGGCAACTATAGGCAACCAAAGGCTATTCGCCTCATGAATGGAATCTAATAGAACGCAAATGGCATGTTGCCTGTTTCCTTCTGAGATTTCCTCGCAACTCTCCCTACTTATGTAGTATGGAAAGTGGATTCCGAGGACTGAACAATTCCTTGCAATCAAGGAACGTGTTCGGATCAATTGTAAATCACGGATGGACGGAGGACATCTTACGGAGGCTAGAGGCGATCAGCGGACTTCAGCCGAGGGTCAATAACTGCAGCTAATCTTTCTGGGGCTCGTTTGATTGGTAATGGTGAGCCTGTATACAAGAGTAAAAAGAGTGTCCTCAGCGCATACACATTTCTCGATTTATTCAAGGAACCTCGTCAGAAGTGGTCAGAAAAGTGGAGTATGCCCTACTATGCCGAAGTAAACATTTCCGGTTCCATCATCTCCATGGGGTATCCTCCGGGGATCAAGATATATTTATACTGCTCTGTGGCGATGAATACCTTCCCAAAATACTCTCCTCAAACTTGCATATAATACGTAGGGTCGAGAGATATGTGCAAAGTACAAGTATCGCCATCCCCACTGACCTTTCAACCAAATCATGTCCATTGTCATGAGTCTATCTCCCCCGAATTCGGATCGCAAGAAACGTAACTTCAAAGCCCTACAGCTTCCGTTATCGCCTAAGGGCATAGCGGTACCCACTCGCCAAGCCCCTTCAGCGAAGAAACGAAATCCCGCACCCCTTGATTCAGCTCGGCATTTGATAGCGTCGAGTACTGCAAATAGTGCTCTTCTGACTCCGGAGTCGTCAACAACTCAACGTCGGAACCTTCATAGAACGTTGACCAATACATTGGAAAAGTTAGACTCAGAGACAAAAGCTGAGGGCAAGAAAACTCAGCTGAATGGTCCTTTACGGCAGGAGGACCTGAGGAACCTGGCCGAATTGGGGATGGGAAATGGAGGAAGTGTGATGAAGGTCGAACATATCCCAACAGGACTTATAATGGCAAAGAAGGTCCTCATTCTGACGCACTCTACATCCATACGTTCTGACTGTCCCGGTTTACCAGATCGTTCTTATTGATGCAAAACCCACAGTCCGAAAACAAATCTTGCGCGAAATTCATATCACTCATTCATGTAACTCGCCCTACATTGTCTCATCATTCGGAGCGTACATTCTGGATCCAAACATCTGTATCTGCATGGAATTCATGGACAAAGGCAGCTTTGATGGAATCTACAAACGCTTAGGTGCGATACCCATCGATGTTGTCGGCATGGTTGCAGCGAGCGTTTTGGAGGGACTGTTGTATCTTTACGATGTTCATCATATCATTCACCGCGGTAGGTTGTGGAGACGCTTTCTCAACGATACACTTATACTGAATTACCTTGATATCAAAGATATAAAACCATCGAACATTCTTCTCAACTCCTTGGGGGAGATTAAGCTCTGTGATTTCGGTGTCTCTGGAGAGCTCATCAATTCTATAGCGAACACTTTTGTTGGAACTTCTGTGTACATGAGTGTCGGTTTTTTTGTTTATTGTCGCTAGGTTCTTGACACTGAAGCTGTTTTTTTGTTACTAGCCGGAGCGAATACAAGGTGCCGAGTACTCTGTCGAGTCCGATATCTGGTCATTGGGTATTACATTGATTGAGCTTGCACACGGACGCTTTCCATTCTATCTGGAAGATGCAGACGAGGAGCTTTCGGCACAACCCAAATTTGGCTCGCCAAGAGAACCAATGCAACGGGATATGCTAGATATGCTTGCTCCGCCGATGTCTCCCGCATCTCGCCGACGCAGTCGACGTAGAAGCAAAGGCGTCTCTCTCCAGGGAGGAGTTCAAGAGCTGAGCATTCTGGAACTGCTACAGCAGATCGTTATGGAGCCCCCTCCGAGATTGATATCGTCAGAGAAGGATGAAGGCAAGTTTCCGAAAGCAGCAGATGTGTTTGTGAATGCGTGTTTGATTAAGGAACAACGAGACCGAAAGCCGCCTGCGGAATTGTTGAATTACGAGTGGATAGAGCAAACGCTGACTTCAGGTCTGCAGATGAAGAAGTGGGCGGAGTCTGTGTAGAGCTTGTTTTCGGTCGGAACTTTCATTTACTTATACCGTTGTACCATTAGAATTCTGGGGATATGCATATGTTATCATTATTATTCGAAAGCCAGGTCGAACCTTCTTCTAAAGCTGTGTGTTTCAGCAATATTATAATCCAGGAAAAAAAGATGAAGACCTGCCTCCATCTTTCGCGCTCTTGACAACCTGAATCTGCTTATCGCCGCCAGTCGCCGCCACTTCGATCTCCTTACAATTCTCTATAGACTGTACAGCAACTCGACCATTTCTAGTTGGCTATAGAGGTTCATTGCTGGCTTGGTATGTAGTCAACGACGCGTCTTTTTGATAGACCACCATTACGCCATCCCACAGATACTGCGCGTCTTCTTCTCTGATGAGGATGGCTTCTAGGCGGCAACGCAGTCGTCTCATCTTATCTCCGTATCCAAAACCAAGATAACCAAACTTTTCGGTCAGGTTTGTCTTTCCAGTCACGTACTATGTAAAGCAGATGTAAAGTGCGCCTTTTGAATCTGCTTTGAGTTTTATTTCGCGCCAAACCCAACCCGCTCTTCTACGAATAACACAGGAACCTTTGACGCAATTCCGACGACCCGAGAAACTGGATCTTGAAGTTCATCTTCCTTGTTGTTAATTGGGAGAAGATCGTCCTCGAGACGAACAGAAGAAATGTTCCTTATGTTAAATTCATCACGCATAATTAGCACCGTGACGAGAATGTCCAGATGCTAGGCTTGCTGGTATCGTTTCCTTCTTCGTGCATTTGACTCTACGAGCACTCCTTCCATTCATTTCGACCTTGTCATAATGCGATCTATGCTCGGTGCTGGCCACATTTTCATTATCTTTAGGTGCGTGGTTGTGACCCCTAGCTCAGACCACGACAAGAATTCTGACTCGTGCTATGGATTGTTTTCAGTATTCCCTTCCTTTTTTCCTCGGTCACAAATTCTGTTCTGATCGCTCTCAGGGTGGAAGATAATTTGGCTGGTATTGCAACTGCACCTGTACTCGCTGAAGGCGTATTCTTGCGTGATTTAAATGATCCTTCCTACATAACCTATTATGTCGTGAATGTCAGTAGCCATTCCGGTCAAGTTATTCAAAGCGAAACACCATCTGACGACCAAAGCACTGGATCCTTTGCGGTCCAACTTGATGAGCCAGGGTGTGTCTGTAGAGCTTCAGGTAATCTGTTTGAATCTTGGGATTGAACTTTGTGTTTAGGACATATTTGCTTGAAGCTCAAGATGGAACGTAAGCTTTATGCTCAAAAATTACAGTGATACATAGTGAACATATGCCGCAGGAACAAAATTATAGCAACAAGCAACGAAGTCCTGGTCTTCGCCTCTGATTCTGATAGTGACAGTGGTAGCGACTCCAGCAGTCAAAGTATAACAAGCAGGTCAGTATGCCGGTGGATAAATGGCTATCATGCACTCACTATCTTTCAAAGTAGTACATCAGTAGTTCCAGAGTTGAGCTCATCAACAGCCACATCATTTACTATCACCAGTCCTGAATCTATATCTTCAACCGGAATGCGGGCATACCCTTCGAACGCATCTTGGAGCCTGACCTCCGACACATTCATACCGACTTCATCACCATTGCAAAGCACAGTTTCGGACTCAACCCCTACTATATCGTCTACTGAGTCTTCGAATTCTGCTGGGAACAGTTCGAGCTCTGAAGACCAACGGACCAGACGCACTATCGGTGGAACTGTGGGAGGAGTCATAGCACTGATACTACTGGTCGTCATTCTCACATGCTACATCATGCCCTACTTTCGTCGAAAACAGAACATTGACGGCGGTAGAATTGGGGATGATGAGATGAGAACCAGCAGGTGGCGACGGCCTTGGTTCGAAATGGTCAATTTCGGCAGTAACGCACAATCATCCATAATCCCTTTCGCCCTGGCGGCCTCGGTTTCTCAGAGGGGTGCCACCAAAGAGGCAATGATATCTGAGCGAATGACGATGAGACACGACGAGGGTGCTGCATCCTTCACCGCTGTGAATGTGGCTGGTCGTAGCCATGGTGGCAGCGGAACAAGACGCACGATCAAATCCAATACTAACCAAGGTCAGGACCATAGTACTGTAGATACTCCCAGCTCTAGTCGCGAACTCATATTGCCGACTTTGATTGTCTCTGACGCTAGCGTCAGTATGGCTACTACTTCAGGTGAGCGTCAGCATGTCGTTACCATACATACTAAGGTCATATCTCACGTCTGACTTTCTTCCTGTAGGTGACACCTTATTGGTACCACTCAGAAGGCATACTCCTCCTCCGTCGTATATATCATCCGTTCTTCCCATATCGAGTGGTACATAATTCGGATTTACACTAAAGAACAATTTGACTTCGAGATGCTCACGGACACTGGTAATGATATTATATACATCTGCAAGGAAGCTTGTACATATGTATTCGGACTTACTTCAACAAGAGTAAAGAAAGATGACCATAGAACTTATGCCTGACCCCACGAAATGTCGGGTTCACTGGTAGCTCGCGGCAATAATACAGCTTGTCAAGTGCGATGAGAGTATGATTTGACATCACTTTTGGGAAACAATTCGCTGAAATGAACAAGTTCTGATACTCTGAGAGTAGGCAACAGGATTCGTTTCATTCGTTCGTTTCTCACTGTCGCTCTCCCGTTCACTCACTCTCACTCTATACTTCTCGCCACGCATACGACTTCGGTGGCTCTTGGAACGAGATGGCTATGCCGACCGTCTCCGCAAACACATAGGCGTGTAATTCATCAAAACTTGGTCTTCTATACTGGCTACGAAGAGGTCAAGGAGGTTAAAAACCCGACGAGACTTAACAAAGATATGTAAGTATCTCGCTATCGCTAAACCACAGCATAAGAATCAGTTCACGTACAGTTTGATGACTTATTGCTCCTCCTCGAGACTCAGCCTCGACGCGTAAAGAGAGAGCATCGTGTGAGTTGGCTGTGAGTTTTTAGGTGTGTGCAAGAGTCATTTGCGACATGTCGTGTTCCTCTTTGTACCGGAACTGCGTGATACAAATTCTCTGGCCAACGTACCTTGGTCATCATGGAAGCCGAGTGAGACTTGAAAGGTGATCACGTCACACGGTTGGCACGCAAAGTCGACTTGTTGCATAGGGCTATATAGCTGAGGTGGCCAGCGCTTTGCCTTTTTGGGACGTATACCTGTCAAGCAGCGAGACGTCTCTTACACATTAAGTCGAGGCAACAGTGCTACAAGCGCTCCATCCCGCTGCTATTCTGACGCCTTTCCGCATCTTGGACAGAAGCCGACCTCCAGATAGACTGAAGGTTGCATATCTTCCAATGTTCGTTGCAGTAAGCACGTGCTGAGACTGAGCTGTGGATTACTGAGCAGACCAATGTTTTCACTCCGGACTCGTCCTGCCCTTGGACTAGTACGAACTCGCAACTGAACCGGAATAAAAACTAGCTACATGTAATCCTTCTCGTCCATATCGTCCAAGAACCAATTATCCTGAGTCTTGTCTCGGAGTTCTCCCTTCGGAAGTTCCGTCAGCACCTTCAGCTTCACCAGCTCGGCGAGGGACTTGGCCTTCCCATAGTCGTCGCTAGGGACCCACGTCTCCGTCTCGAAACCGATCATGCCCCGTATGTTCCGGACGTTCTCGTCGGCTAGCTGCAGCCTCGCACTAAACGCCTTCGTCTCGCTCACATCGTCAGGCTCGAATTCGACGGGGCACGGAACGCCTGCCCCCGCAAGCTTCCCCCACTCCTCAGTCACCTCGATCAGCAGAGCCTTGAGGTCGTGGGTCTCAGCCTCCCAGGGAGCACCAGCTTGGTAGAAGAGGCGACGGATGAAGAGCGATGCTGAGTCCGATAGGGCGTTATGGTGAAGCTCGTTGAGCTCCTCCGTGGCCTTGGCGTAGTGGTAGTGGACGAGACGGGCGTGGTGGAGTCCAACGGCTTCCATCAGCTCGAATTCTTCCATCTCGTTCGCATCCGGTGGAAATGACGGTGGAATGAGGTTCCGCGAAACCGGGTCATCGTAGTTCTGAAGTCGATCTGGTATACCGGCGAGGAGGAAGCGGGGTAGGATGGGAGCGTGTTGCCAGTCGAGCAGGCTTACAATCTCCAGCTGGCCAGAGTCTGGCGAGGTTGACACCATGACGTTGCTCGGCTGGAGATCAGGGTGACGGATACAGAATGCTCGGAGGGATTGGTTGTTGGGAATGAGCGAAGAGGCCATGAGAAGGTAGCGTTCGAGGTTCTTGATGTGGTCCAGAGGCGACTGCTTCTCGTACTTGTACGCCTCCCTTCTCCCACGCTGAAACGGGAGCAAAGGTTGACCAAAACGTTCCAGGTACGCTATCTCCTTGTGTGCGGCTGCTGCGAGTGCTGCCTCTGCGTTTTCGTCTATATAACAATGTCGATTAGCTCCGGCATGACAACAGACACAGAGAGAGAGAAAGGGACGTACATGGTCCTCGATTTACATCGAGCTCCGATCTCCTCCCGTACCACATATGCAACCTGACATCTGGACCGACACAGAAGTGCTCGCCCTTGAACGACATCGGGATGCCTGTCTTCTTCCCTGCTACCTTTCGCAAGTCGTCGACGTAATACAGACTTCCACCAGCCGGGAAGGGGATCGACATGATTTGGGACTCGAGCTTAACAAGCTGACGCAAGATGGAGGCGAGATCCGCTTCCTTTAGCTGCATCCACAGGTCGGTGAGCTTCGTACCCTTCACAAACTCCATGAAGATGTACTCTGTCTTCGCAGCGTTGTCCGACGTGGGAGAGTAACCGTACACCTTGGGGACGGGCAGGTCATGGGCACGGAGGAAGGCCATCGTGGCAACCTCACTGGCAACGGCGTAGAACTTGGGCTCCGTGACGGGGTACGGGATGCGAGCGATCATCTGGAACCCGTCGCGCATGGTGATGAGGAAGATGCGGTTGAAGCCTCCCTCGTCAAGCTTCTCCATGTTGTCGATGTCCTGAAGCGTCCGACCGACGGACTGTGCCGCAAGCCGACGGAGCTCATCGTCGTTGAAGTCATGCTTGCGCTCTGCGAGACGAAGATCCTTGTTGACGCTACGAAATTGTGTGACATTAGAGACAACATGTATATACAACTTACAGCCATGATCCTGACGTGTATTCGAAGAGATTGTTGCGAGAACCTGGCATCGTCGACAATGAACGACGTGGCAGATGCAGAGAGGTCGGAGTGGAGATGGAGGTTGACGAGGGAAAGGATAGACGTGCTAGACGCAGAGAGGGGAGAGTACTGCTGTGGAGGAGTCTCGTACGCGTTAGGGAATGCTGCATGTAAAGTTGTGTGTGTGCGCGCGCCGCGGAGAGAGGTTAGTTTTCATTCAATATTCTTGACCGTGTGAAAAACCTCTGCATTGTGCTTCCGCTGGGCGGAAAAGCTCGTAAATCACGTGACTTTTAGGGATATTACAGTAAACTTAACATGCAAATGCATGTGAGCCTCCTTCGTCCGGCTCCGAGGGGGCCTTCAGCCCTCTCCGTTCCAAGTATGTCTCACATATGGTGCTTGCTTCGAAATTCTAGTTTTGAGGGGTGTCTGTCGCAATGAGGCGGGAAGTCTGAGTATATTGAGGAGTGACAGCAGCACAATGAGGCACAGAAACAAGCACAAGCACAGATGAAAGGAATAGTGATCTCGAACAACAGTGGGATAGTGTCAGAGGCCAATCACACCAGTAATCAAAAGGAAATCTAGTTGCCCAATGACCAAGTTAGATAAGTAGTATCTAAGAGAATACAAGTACTTGCCTAGTTGCCCAATGACCAAGAGGTCGAGATGGGGAACTAGGATCTACCTACTGCTCTTCATATACTACTTCTGTCTAATGAGTAAGTGATTGTAAATAACAATGCAATATAGAACAAGAGTGAAATCAATATATATGAGTAATAGTAAGTCGATAATGAATCATAACAAGCTAATCGATGAATAAGGAGGAGTTGTATGGAAGCATATGGAAACAAATGGAAGTATTGGGATGATCATGTGAACAAGTACAATAAACATGTGAAAAGAGATTGATGGGAACACACTGCTGATGGCGCATCAAAGGGCGCATCATAAGACTTCATGACAGTGTCAGTGCTGGCACACCTCTGTAAAACAATTGTGAGAATTCTGAGTACATCCACTGGACAAGGATGTACAGGGTAATGGAAGATAGACAGTTGCAAGTCGTGACTGAACTAAATTCAATGACAAGGGACTCACAGGGGATTACCAAAAAACAGCGGTGGCTGTGACCTCATGGGATTTGTGAATATAGAATTGATGAAAATTCTCACTCTATGGCCAGTATTGCTTCGCTTTGCTTGCAAAAATTTCCAAAAACTATCAAAAGTTTACAATAAGTTTTGACTCTTACATGGAATTTACATAAGGTCATATATTTTTTTGCATCCTATAAGATTGCTGTAAGTAGCAATACTTACAGTCAACTTTTTGAATGTTTTCAGTAAAATATATAGTAAATTTCCCATACAGTCATTCCCATGTCCTTTATACAGTAGCCCCGGAATGATGAAGAGTGTCCCTTTTTGCCTTCGGAGTTTTGATATATTTTTAGAAAAATGCTTGATACATGATATCCAATACTTTGTCAGATGAAATTCCCTAAAGTTTGAGTTATGCTCACTGTATAATACCAAAATACACCAAAGTTGAATTTTATACAGCAAAATGCTGAACTATTAGATGACTTATGACCAAAAAAGGGCTCCATGGGCAAGGTATGACAATAAGGAGTACACTAGAACATGCAGATGGAACTACAGGTGAATTTCATATCCAGAAAATTTCGGAAACAGGTTTTGGATGGAAGGATGGAACCGATCATGTCACATCACAATTCCTAAAATGGGGTGCATGACCAGACAATTGCATCCAAGTGCATTGATTATCAATCACCCAATATGTAAATCACTGTCAATGTGACCACTGTATAAAGGAGCTTGTATGGACTAATGACGAGTTTTTATACTGATAAGCTGGATCACATGCATTCCTATCCTGCCTCTGCAAATCCTTAGAATACATATGGCTTAGTATGGTTTATACCTACTTTTTATCAAATCAGATTTGAAAAAGATGCTTTGCTTGCCCATTCCGAGGTGCAACTAGATTTGACTGTATAAAGGAGGTGGGAATGACTGTAAACATTTAGCTTAAAAAACTAACATCAAATTTGCTATAAATATATTGTAAGTTTGCAGACTGACAAGTAATGATATTTGCCTATTGGCTTTGCACAAGCTTAATAATTTCAGGTCAACTTTTTCTGAACTTTCAATTAAAATAATGATAAACTTATGGTTAAATTACAGCACTACTTGTAACACCATGTTGTAAGAAAAATCAAGGACTTTCAATGAACTTTCAAAACAACTTGTCACTTGATCTGGTCTATCTATCCCATCTGTCCAGTCTATTGAGTCTATCTATTGAGCCAATTCTGTCAATCCAGTCTTTTGAGTCTATGTTAATATTATGTATACCGGAAAGCTATGCCAAGGGCCGCTCGGTATCGAAGGGCAGAGGGTCAAGTGGGACAGTAGTGAAGTTATTAACAACACTGCCACTATGCCATTAGTCTCCAGAGAGTAGGATGAAGAAGCAAAGATACTAGTAGCAGCCAAGCTGAGTATGGCAGTGTCGCCAATGGCGAGGAGCAGACTAAAGAACTTTGCAAGTCTTAAGGTTGAGACAAAGGGTGCTTAAGGTATAAGCCCTAAGACTTCAAAAGACAGAGAGAGTAATCTAGAGTAATCTAAGATGATAATGAAACTGAGAAACTAAAGTACAGTACAGGAGTATTTATACCAGCTAATTGGCATATTAGGGTGGAGCACCAGACTAGCTACTAGGGGCTGTACATTTAGTACCTTCAGGGTAAAGAATAAGTAAATTGGAGAGAAAGGGAATGTGTAGCAAGAAAGAACAATAAGGTAGAGATTACAATAAAGTAAAAATCTCGGAAAGCTGACACTGGGGTGATGCATCAAGCATGGTCTTAATGACTGGACAGACTGGATCAACTGGATCAACTGAATAGATGGACTAGATAGACTGGATGGACTGGATAGATAGACTCAAAAGACTGGATTGACTGGATCAGCTGGAAAAATAAACTCAATGTCACAAAGCATCAGAGATAGAGTCACTATGTAGAGCAACAGTGTGGAGCAGCAGGGTAAGCAATGGGACAGAGCGGCTAAGCAACTGAGTGGAGCGTGAACAGACTGGTCCCAAGATAATGACAGAGTTTTATTAGTATTGTAGTCATAAGTACTAGTAAGTAAGCACATACCTAGTCCCAAGATAATGACAGAGAGGTCAAGATAAGGGACCAGGTAGTGGGGAGCTGGCTTTATATACACAATCCAATTTGCAAGAAATAACAATTTAATGCTGTACAGTTTGAGAATAAAGAAGATGGCAGAAGCCGATAGAAGGAGAAGGGTAACAGATGAATCAGTAATTGATGAAGGGGGTCACATGGATCAGTAATTGATGAGGGTTTGACAGTGGTGGGTCGTGAAAGTGATGGAGTGATGTATCGTACAAATAAGGGCGTAGAGATGGTGAGAAAAGGAAAATAATAGGGGCTACATACTTCATGATACTCAATAAACTGGATCAACTGGATAGATAGACTAGACAGACTGGAGCAACTAGATGGATAAACTGGATCAACTGGATCAACTGAATCTGTTGGATAGATGGACTAGATGGAGTGGATATGTAGACTGGATGGATAAACTAGATCGACTGGACTAGACAGACTGGATCAACTGGATAGATATACAAGATAGAGTGGATCAACTGGATGGATATAGAAGATAGAGTGGATCAATTGGATGGATATAGATATATAAGATAGACTAGACATACAAGATCAACAGTATGAATAGATTGGATCAACTGGATCAACTGGATAGATATACTAGACAGACTGGATCAACTGGATAGATCAACTGGATAGACTGGATCAACTAGTAGGTAACTACCTCTCAATGTCAAAGAGTAAAGGTAGGTACAAGACCATTGGTCTGTACTTAGATGCCTATTCACAGCAGGTGTGGGCATTCAAGTTGAAAGTTGCAGGATTGGGCACCATGAATTTGGCTAGCTTTACTTTGCTGTTCAGTAGATACCTGCCACTGAAAATGTTTATAAACGACAGTGGTACCTACTTTGCCAACAAGGAGGTAGAGGCACTCTGTGCAAAGTGTGGAACTAAGCAACACTTCATGCCCACCTACTCCCTGTGGGTCAACAGACTGGTAGAAGGCACTAACAAAATCTTACTCCATGTTTTGAAGCACACAAAGCTAGGAGAAGACTCAGAAGAGTTCATGGCTATGAATTGGGAAACACCATTGGACAAATGGCCTGAGTACTTAGATGAGGTGGTACACATCATCAACAATTGTATCCTTCTGTCCATTAGGTTCTTACCAAAAACTCCTACTGGGTGCAGTGGTTCATACTTGTGAGACTCCAATTGCAGAGGGACCAGGCTGTGGGGGACTGGCTATATATAAATAATCTGGTCTGTGAGAAACAACAATATCAGGCTGTACATGAGTATGGGCACCTGCAACAAACTTTCCGTGCGGTGACTAAGCGGGTGCCTATGCGTTAACTTGCGAAATACAGTAAAATCTGTCGCGCTGATTGTTTACTTGAAGCTTCTCCATTATATATCTTGTACCAGGAGATAGTTTGTGTTCAGTACAGAATATACAAATTATCTATAATACTCTTCCTCTGAATCATAGCCATCTGAGTCAAACTCATCCAAGGCCTCTACAGTAAT
>MU795312.1:0-30083 GCA_027886305.1 Lentinula aff. lateritia | reverse complement strand
ACTGTCAATCTGGGTCTCAATTACAGTCCTCTTGATACAAATCTATGCGTGAAAGTGTCACAATTCACTGCATAGACATCTAGCCAAAATTTAGGCGTGTCACCAATATACTCGGACTTCCTGCCTCCTGCCTTGTTGCGACAATAAGTAGCTATATCCTGTACTGGAATCTGACTCAATCATCTCCCACTTATATTGTCCTACCCAGACCATAAGAGATATCTATCCAGGTTGGTGTGCTTGAGAGTGTCACCATTATACACCCCTTGCCCTGCTCAACATCTCATGGAGTACAACCAAGGCTGGAGTTAAAGTTCTATTTCAGGAAGGTAAGTTTCACAATCCATTCAATGCAAGTCTCTAACTGTTCTTTCTAGAAGATAGACATTGCCTTACTACAAATATTGTGTACCCAGAAGTTTTTCCAGGTTAGGAAAGAAGTATATCTTTGAAATAGCTTAGAATAACTGCATAGGTGTGAAACCAAAAGTATGGAGGTGCAAGGTGCCAACTAAGGTGGTCTGGGGGTTGCCCCCAACAAGCTGCGAACCCTTCTGTAGTGCACAGTGCGAGCAAAGTCAGTCAACGTGGCAAAGGCACGGGTTCTAAAGCTTGTTTAATATATAGGATATAGGATGTAGGATTACTGCCAGTTACTGCTTGCGCAGCATGGCTTCCACCTTGTAATGATTTATTAAGCTAGAGCGTTATGCAGACTACTGGAGTAATGTTGAGGCATGGCAACATGCAGTTGTCCTGATAATTCACCCTGAATCGCTTGGTTGTCCTCTTCCTCCTCTTCACTCTCTTCACCAAGCTGAAACACAGTCTCAGGGGGCAAGTTGGGGGAGCCACAAACCAACCTCTCTAAAGCTTCAGATAGATCAGGTTGTTTCACCTGTGTCGCACGAATCCATCGCCGACTTATCATCCAGCTTGAGACCCCTTTCGGAGGCAGTCCGATACTTTCCTTGGGTGTACCAATTGCGCGATTCATTTTCGCTGAACCGCGTTTAGGGACCGCCATATCTTCCTGATCCAAAGCATGGAAAAAGCGCAGTAGGCGACTACTCCTCCAGAGGTAACCGCGAGTGTAGAGAGTAGCGTGTTTAGATACGTCCGCATCGTCGGATTCCTCGGAAGACATACACTCAAGTTGTAACGCCCCATCAAACGTTGCATGTTCAAAATTCGGAATTTTCAAACGAGCTGCTGCACGAGTGTCAAGTTTCTGTAGTATATCAAGACAAACTAGTTCAAGAACTCGAATCATGACTCACTTTCTTCCTGCGTGCTAATCTCCGGGCATTTTGTGCCCTTTGATCTCCCCTGGACTTCATATTCTCTGCTTCCTTGACATCTCGTTGAGATTTGAATTTCTGCCGCAAATTTGTGAAACTCTGATCAAACGCAGATTCCAAAATATTTTTGCTAAAATCTCTATCAGGAAGCTCATTATATAGTTGGCGGTTCTGCTTGATGTCCTCAAGGACAAAAGACTTCATACGAATGTTGTGTACGGATTGCTTCATAGTCTTTTCCCACACGAACCGAACTGGCTGGGATGGATCGCGGATCGTCCCTTCAGGTTGACTATCGGGTAAATTTTGATTATCTCCTACATCCATGAGGCGTAGCATATGCCTACGCATTGCTTCCTGAGCGAGGAGTAGGATATATAAGTCAATTATCTTCAATGCGAAAACTCTGACCTGGATAGAGCGACATTTTCGCTGATAATAGTCCCCATTGTGAGCAGGATCTTCCAACCAGTCGTCATTATTCGCACCTTTGTCGGAAAGTAGTTTGGGAGAAAGCGCCGATATGCCTATGGGAGAATCGCTGCCTGGCATGATCATCGGAGAGTCTAGAAGAGATGATGATGACGACGGCGCAGGCGACATAGGGGAGCTATACTGTAAAGATACTGACATAGGATAGTCAGTTGTGGAAGAATTATATGGCCGGCTAGGTGACGAGGAGGATGCCTGGTTGAAGGGATCGGAAATCTGAGGCATAGGCGAAGTTGGAGAATAATATTGCCCATGATTTCGAGTAGTCGCAGGACGTGGGGCAGGCGGGCCAAACTGGTAACTCGAATGCTGCATATCAGAAGGTGTTGATGCAGAAGGACCAGCAGTAAATGCCGATCGAAGAGAATAAATCTCTCGCTGCATTTCCATCATCTGTCTTTCGAGCTCTGCCTGTCTTTGGGAATATCGTTCTTCTTGTTCTTGCTCCCAGGCCTGCCTTCGTTTCCGCTCATTCTCTTGCGCCTGACTAGTCTGTGTAACAACGCGTAGAAGCTCTTGCATCGCGTCATTACCTTCGAAAGATCCTCTTTTCCTAAGAAATAGCACCGTGAGCCGTCAGCAGAGGTGGGAGTCGCGGGCAGAAACCGACCGAGTTGCGGGCAGTTCTGATATAGCAAGCTCTAGCTCACTGCGGTGAGGGACATACTGCTGCGAAGACTGTATGACTGGCTGAAGAGGCTCAGAGTAGTTGGCATTAGATGAATGAATATTTCTGGGTTGAGTAAAGTAAGGATTGAGGGCGTCGGAAAGCTCGCTAGATCCCATGCCTATAACAATGCCTGAAAGAGGTTGGATAAGCGCCCAAAGGATTTGTTTGGTCAAGCCAAATATCACGGCTGACGCGTCCTTCGTAAATTGTATCCTTATCTTTACACTTTCATAAACATGGATAGCGATTTTGGAATGATGATGAGTGGTGGTCGTGGAGGAATGCAAGCCAGAGGAGATGGGACCGTTCCCGACAAGTATGTCTGCACACTTCATGTTTCCCTCATTCCGGCTTACAATTACTTTTCAGTGGAGAAGTGATCCATATCTCTTCGCTGGCGTTGCTCAAGGTACGCGTTGATACTGCTGCTTGCGCACCTTGTCATATCTCGAACTCCCTGTAGATGCTCAAACATGGTCGCGCTGGAGTCCCTATGGAGGTCATGGGATTGATGCTCGGCGAATTTGTTGACGAGTACACTATCCAAGTGATCGACGTCTTTGCTATGCCTCAGTCCGGTACGACCGTCAGTGTCGAATCAGTAGATCATGTCTTCCAAACGAAAATGTTGGACATGCTAAAACAGACTGGAAGGTGAGAGTCATGTTGTGACCTTATTAGTTAGTCTCACTAAGTTTATCTAGACCGGAAATGGTTGTGGGATGGTATCACTCACATCCTGGTTTTGGATGTTGGCTCTCTAGTGTTGATATCAATACGCAGCAAGTGAGCCTGCTTGAAAATCTTAAATGTCGAGTCCTCATGTTTGATTCCAATACTACAGTCTTTCGAATCCCTCAACTCACGTTCAGTAGCTGTTGTCGTTGATCCTATCCAGTCTGTCAAAGGAAAGGTCGTCATTGATGCTTTCCGACTTATAAATCCTCAAACCGTCATTGCTGGTCGCGAACCACGCCAAACGACATCCAACATTGGACATATCAATAAACCGTCAATACAGGCTCTCATTCACGGCCTGAACCGTCATTACTATTCTATCGCTGTCAACTACCGTAAAACACCACTAGAGCAGGCAATGCTTATGAACTTGCATAAACGGAACTGGACGGAAGGACTGAAATTACGCGATTTTAACCTGCATAAGGAAGATAACGAAAAAGCTATCAAGGTATCTGACTCCATAAAGATGTAACATGAGTTACTGATCACATTCATTTAGTCCATGCTCACCCTTTCGGAAGCATACAATAAATCCGTGCAAGAAGAATCCACTCTTACACCGGAGCAGCTTAAGACGCGGCATGTTGGAAAACAGGATCCGAAGCGGCATTTGGAGGATGCAGTCGAAAAGGCGATGGGCGATCAGGTTGTTCAAAATCTGGCTACTATGTTATTAGCTGAGCTGTAATAATATCACCGGAACTTATAGAAGGAAGCGGTTTCCAGTGTGTATTAAGCACTGCTACTGTGTCTGTGCGGCCGTTGACGGTCAAGAAGACAATTTATAAATCTTGACTGTTGGATCTTGGGTCAACGTCCACAAGACCTGTAACGTGGTCAACGATTTCTTTCCACTCTGTGGGGAGCTTAGGGGAAGTCACTATACTAATAGTATCAGGGGCTCATATTTACATGAGGGTGGGGAACGGCGATGAGAAGTGCAAAGGTACGCCAACAAAGATAGCGAAAGTCATGAGAAGTCGTTACGAACAGGACTTGGGTTCGTTATCTAACTCATATATTCGTATGTACTGCATTCGGCCTTTTCAGCTTTTTAGGTACAAAATATACCCTGGCACGTCAATGAAGAATATTGGGACCAAGATTGGGTGTAAGCATTCTCCAATTAGCCTCGGTAAAGTCCAGAATCAACGCATTAACCTAAATTGACCAAGAGCTCATGATTCGACTAAACCTTGACCAGATTTTTGGGATATGTGTATTGGAATCTATTGTCTATTAATATTCGAATGAGATAGCTGGAAGATATTGCGTTTGCTGAGAATCGGAATGATTCCCATCATTTTGGCTCTACGAATTGCTTTCCCCACCCTGCGCTGATTCTTCTTTGTGAGACCGGTAACATTCCGACCATATACTTTGCCCATTTCGGATATGAAAGGGATGAGCATTGCCGGATTCATGGCCTGCTTGAGTGGGTCCACGCCGAGACGATAGAAAGGATCCTTGTATTGAGCTTCTCTTCTCGATGGACCGACTTGGGCTCTTGTCGGTGGACGACCGCGTTGTTTGAGCACCGATTTATAAGCAAGTCTATGAGGCTGAATGAACTTTACGAACAGTCAGTACTCAAGGCAAGCCCAGGATGCAACTTCCTTGCCTGGTTCGGCACGAACGCACGATAGGGTGAATTTGGATTGGGTATATAAGCTGGAAGAAAATAATGAGTCGTAGACCAGATTAAAGCAAAAGGGACAAACTAGTAGTTCCGGACTCTCCCTCAATGAGTGTTTGACCTAATTCCTGCATCTCGAGAGACCCAGTATCAGGTGAAATGGGTGCAGAGGAGGAGAGAGCGGCGAAAGCACCACGAAAAGTCGGTTTTGACCGAGCTATCGAACGAAGGCAGGCTAACATCCCCAGGAAAGTGATGAATTGACTGGGCAGTCGCGTTTCACCAAAAAAAACCTTTAAGTTTCAATGTCACAGTGTCAGAAAAAAGCCTAAAGGAAACACGCTACCGGTTCACGTGTGCATACGTTATGAAATCTTCCCAGCGACTTGCTCTAGACTAATTGACCCTGAAGTTTCCTTCCGTCCGGCTAGCAACTCATACGACAAGCACCGTCACCTTCGCTGTCGTGAGCCACGAAATCGACTCTACCGACATCGTTGGCTTTTTCAGTTCGACAACTCTACTTGTTTCGCCTCACATACCTTTGGCAACTGACTTGGCGACAAATTGAGATCATAGTCTAGTCTCGCTGTTGTCTCGACTCGCTCATATATAACCTGTCCATCTTTACCACTGCTTTTCACTCTTGATGCCGTCCTAGCTCTCGATAAACTATCATCAGTCGCTCATCGTTTTCTCACCATTCGTTTGCCAGGATCTCTGGTTTTTGTTTTCCTCGCTCTCGTTACTGCTTTCTCCGGGTGCTTCCATGTCAGATTCTGGTCAGCAACAGCGCCGTCAACCTCCTAGTCCTCTTGTATTTTCTCCACAAGCTATTCTATCGCCTCCAGCCTCCCAGAGCAGCCAGCAGGGCTCTGCGTCTAATGGCGCAAGTACCGTCTCCATGCCTTTCGTCAGGCGTCATGTCACTCGGAGGCTTAAAGCTGCCAAGGCTGAATGCGACAAAGAGCTTCAGCGCGTCACCAACAATATCACGACATTTTTTGAAGAGCGTCTCAAGGATCATGAGTACGAAACCGAGCGGGATAGAGACCGAGATTCTCAACTCGGTGACTTCGACCATTTACGGGATCAGTTTGCATTCCAGCCTCTTGACATCAATCGGTCTGCTCTCCAGACCGACGAGTCTAGTTCCGAAGGTGGATACGAAGCAGAACATGAATATCATAGCCGGCACAGTCGTCAGCGTGTGTATTTTATCTCAAACCTGCATGAAATTGATGTTTACATATATTTTTTCTGATTCGCTATGAAGCATCCTCAACATCCGCCTCAATGAGTCCCAACTCTCATCGCAGTAGGCAACAACAGAATATTCCATGGGAAAGACCTTTGTCTGCATCCATGTCATCAGGAGTCATTTCTTCCTCACCTGGCAGCTCAACTGTTATGCTTCCCGAAGCACCGCTCACTCGTAAGCAAAGCTCCGCTGCACCCACATCATGGAGTTCGCAGAACCTACCATCGCGGCGATTATCGCGCACCATACACATTCCTTCCCGACCACCTCGCTCTGGTCAGAGTTCTCGTTCTACTTCTCGTTCCCGCTCCCCACTACCGCCTCTTCAAAGTCACGCGTCGTTCTCTGAATATCCTGTCTCGTCTTCCTCCAGCAATCGTCGCTCCTCTCGAATCCTCATTGACGACCCGGTGGATCCCATCATGACTACCCTGTATGAACTTATCGGCGTCGCCACCGACATCACGGATATGTCTGTTACACAAATCACGGCGCAACCCAAATGCTGCGAAGCACTTGTGCAGAGAGTACAAAATATCGGAAAAGCATGGGAAGAACATCCTGATTGGCACGGACGAAATTGGTACGTGCAGGTGCTTCTCGCTGTCGCCAGTCTTAGTCGTGTAGTGGAATGGTGGGAGGCTGAAAAACAGTTCTGGAACTTTGATGATAATCAGAATGAACTGGATGAACCCTTGACCTTTGTGATGAAACCCGCGGAGGAGTTCGCAGTTCCAGCTCCTACGCCAACCCGGAGAACAGAGCCCTCCGAGCTAGAAGACTTTAAACTCAGTCACGATAATGACAACAAGCTGCGTTTACATCGGCCAACTAGCCACAATCGGAAATCCAGAGATGAGCATCCCAAAACACTCTCTGCCTCGACTACCCATTCTCAAGAGCATTTGGAACACGAAGGCCGTTCTGCTTCCAAGTCACACGATAATGCAGAATCTGCGAGGGTGTTGGCAACGGAGAGATTAAGGCTACAAGCTGAAACGGCTCAGAATCAGAATATCGTTCTGGAACTTAGTCTAGATGGAGAACATCTCATCTGGATCAATTACGCTTGGAGCGTCGTTGTTGGGTAAGCTTGCCGTTAATAAATGCATAGCTATTTTGTACTAATTTTCAAATAGTTCGGAGCCAGAAGATCTTTTTGGGTCTCGTGTCTCACAATTCTTGCACCCAGCAGATACTCAGGTGTTCGATACTGCGACGCAGCGTCTCCTTGAAGATGATTCTCATACTGTTGAAGCTAGATTCAGACTCCGTGTGGAGCCTGAAGGTGATCGCGAACCTCCTGCAGGACAGGCTCTCTTTCAGCAAATGGAAGGCAAGGGTATGCTCATGATTGATCGTGAGGACGGTGAACCTTCTCATACTATGTGGGTAATCAAACCCATTGCGCCCCCTCGGTATGAGCTCGAGTCTCCTGCCATCACGCTAGTTTCCGCAGGGGATATCGAACCAGATGAAATTCCTGCCTCTGCAGATGTCAGTTACATAGATGCTGGGCAAGAAGTTCCTGAAACGCCTTTCCCTTTCCCGCAACCTATCATTACTGATCCCATCCTCTGCCGCATTTGCGAGTGTCATATTCCCCAATGGTACTTCGAGAAGCACAGTGAGACTTGCGTAGAAACACATCGATTGGAGGCCGAAATTGGAGAGTGCAACGAGACCATTCAGGAGTTACGCAATACTATTCGCAATCTTATCCTTGCTATGGACCGCTCTTCTCCCGCTACTCCTCCGGAATACCGTGGCATGCCTATTTTCTCCCCGTCGTCATCTCCCATTCTCTCCTCCCCGCTACATCTATTCCGCGCGAACAAGATGCAAAAATTCGGTGTAAAGAAAATGCAGCGACGATTACTTGATCAGTTGGATGATATATTACAAGTGGCTGCCGAGGTGTCTGTGCCTTCGTTGAAAGAGGAAGAAGCTAGAGAACCTATTGAACGACAGAGATTACTTTCACCGGGCTCGGAGCGGAAAATGTCTCAGATCAGGAATTGGTGTAAGCCTATCGCTGAAGATTCTGCACTCGGTCAATTGGCGCAGGATGTAGAGAGGGTAATGAGACAGAAGATGGACACTGTGGTTAGAATGCAGAATACCATTCGTTATTCTGAAAAAATTTGGCATGAGTGGGAAGAGAGGGTTGTAGCTCACCTCGCTACTTACGCTGATGATAGCAGTGATAGTGAAAGTAGCCCAGATGAAGAGGAGGGTGACATGCATGGCCCGTCAGGAACACGCGAGGATGAATGCGACGACCATTCTAGTACCAAATCTGAATATGCATTCAGTGGCGAGTACAGCAGCTCAGGTCCTACCCCTCTAGCTCCTTCTCCTGCCCCTATGGCTGTAACCGCGGAATTTCGACCCAATTCTGCCGTTTCCATGGCGTCTATGTCTTATGGTGCTCGTTCACTGCATACGCGTTCCTCGACACCCTCATCTGTATCATCTCCTCTTGCCCTCGCGGCGCCAATTGTCGCACCCTCTTCACCAGATGTTCCAGCGATGAATCTAGATGGGCCTAGCACAAGTAACAAGCTAACAATCACGACTCGTAAATCCTCTTCCAGCCTGTTGGAGCCCAAGTTCATCGTAACTCCCCCGGCCTCACCACAAATACTCGCTCGTGATGCACTAACTCGAGAGTCGTCAACAAAGCGCGGTCATCGCCGACATTCCACTATCAACCCGATCACTAGTCCTCCAGGCCCCGGTGGTGGCGGGCCTCTGTCTCCACGAAACCCTTCTGTAGCACCTTTATCGCGCACTACCCCAACGTCGATAAAAGACTTTGATATCATCAAACCTATCAGCAAAGGTGCTTTTGGGTCAGTATTCCTTGCACGAAAAAAGGCGACTGGTGATTATTATGCTATCAAAGTACTGAAGAAGGCCGACATGATTGCGAAGAATCAGATTACCAATGTCAAAGCTGAACGGATGATTTTGATGAAGCAAGCTGAATCACCTTTCGTTGCCAAACTTTATTTCACCTTTCAAAGCAAGGAAAACTTATATCTCGTAATGGAATATCTAAATGGTGGTGATTGTGCTGCACTTATCAAGACTCTTGGTGCTCTGCCGGAGGAATGGACAAAGCAATATATAGCTGAAGTTATCTTAGGATTGGAATATCTTCATCAACGAGGTGTGGTCCATCGGTAGGTCGAAAAAAAAACTTTTTCTCGGCGCAATATTTTAAATGCGCATTTAGTGATCTCAAGCCCGACAACCTACTCATTGATCAACATGGTCATTTGAAGCTTACAGACTTTGGACTTAGTAGGATTGGTTTACTGGGTCGGCAGACTCGTGAAAGTCAGATTGGTCGCCCTTACACGAGATACAGCTCTCGGTCTCGGCCACCTTCTTTAGACTCGGCGTACTTGTCATCCCCATTGTTCAATGACCTTAATGGCGGAGGTTCGTACTTCAGCCAACGCACACAAGCGGTTCCGCGCTTTGGAAGCTCCCCTTATCTATCTTCTACAGATGATTTTGGCGAATCTAGTGGATCTGAATCCGTCGGATATACCACCCGGCGTACGGGCAAAGCTGCCGAAAGTCCCTTGCAGTCTTTCGCAACGGAACTCACGACTGATTTGAGATCACACTCGCATTCACAATCCAACTCTAACTCTACAGGTGGCACGCCCCCAGGTGAACAAAAGTTTGTCGGTACACCGGACTATCTGGCTCCAGAAACTATTCTCGGTCTTAGAGGAGATGATGCAGCGGTTGATTGGGTGCGTGAATGGTAGTATATAACCTCTGCTGGACTAATATACCCTTCAATAGTGGGCCCTTGGAGTCATCACCTATGAATTTCTTTATGGCATCCCGCCATTCCACGATGAGACACCTGAGAAAGTATTCGAAAACATTCTCTCGGGTCATATCGAATGGCATGAGGAATGGGTTGATTTTTCCGATGAAGCACGTGATTTCACGGAGAAGCTGTTGGTGACTGACCCATCTGCTCGTCTTGGGGCTAACGGTGCAGAAGAAGTCAAAGCCCACCCCTTTTTTGCTGGTATCGAATGGGAGAAAGTCACAACCACTGAGGCTGCATTCATTCCGCAGCTCAATGATCCGGAATCCACTGACTACTTTGATGCTCGTGGGGCCGTACCTATGCTCTTCAAAGATGACGAGGAAGGCCAAAGCGCGGCCGTGACCCAGCCATCCGCTTTGAATAGTCCAATCATTGATTCTTCGATGCCACCTCCATCCATGCCTGTGCCGATTGGCGGCGGTGGCCGAGACACGGCGACTTCAACACCTAGTGATGATTTTGGTTCGTTTAGCTTCAAAAACCTACCAATTCTCAAACAAGCCAATGATGATGTGATCCGGAAATTGAAGACGGACCAAATGGTGCCACTCACTCACGCTATCTCGGAATCCACAGGACTCCACAATCGTAGGAAGAGTGTTTCTCATCGTATCAAGAAACCTCCCAGTGTTGTGACGACGATGGAGCCTTCATCACGGATTTTAGCTACTGGACCTCCTTCTCCCGCAACGTCGACGTCGTCAATCGCGTCGTCACCGTCTCGATCAAGTTTACCTCCTTCCACGCCTGGCACAGGGAGTGGTACCCATGCTCGCAAACCGTCTGAATATGGCGCCGTCGAACGGTTCAAACAGAGCCATCTGGAGGGCGTTGAACGACGGAATTCTATGCCAAGTCGCTTGAGAACTGCATCAGTCTCTAGTGCTGGAGATGGGTCAGGATCAGAAACATGGAATTCTTCAGTCGGACACGGGACTATCAACACTCCACCCTCATCTGTGCACTCTATAGACCTGCGGAAAGGCCCTGATCCCAATGATCGTGCTGTGACTTGCCTGTTAGCTGAAGACAACCCGATTACTGCCAAAATCATTGAAACGTTGTTGATCCGTCTTGGGTGTAGATGTGTAGTAGTTGCTGATGGATCTGAGGCGATCAGTGTCGCAATGGGTGATATTAGTAAGTTTGTGTTTCCACATTTTCCATCATCTAATAAGGCAAACTCGTCGCAGAATTTGACTGTATCTTGATGGATCTGCACATGCCAGTACTTGATGGTGAGGGTGCGGCGCGATATATCAAAAGTACCAATAGCAAGAACACGAACGCTCCCATCATCGCTATCAGCGCATATAGCGCAGCCGGTGAACAGGGTGACTCTAACAACCTTTTTGCTGCCTCATTGGCGAAGCCTTTGCAAAAAGCTGATTTAATTGGTCGGTTTTTTTCCTTTGTTGAGCATACAGATTCATTTATACGATATCATAGCCGTCTTTCGACAGCTAGGCTTCAAAACAACAACGATGCAGGGACCCAACTCGACAAAAGTCATGGCATCTCATAGTATCTCTGTTTCATGACCACGACCTATTTACGTTCTTTTTTTTATGTCAACCTTTGCATAGCTTATCAGATGTTTTTTTCTTCTTCATTCGTCTACTCTTTCCATGCCCTTCCTCCATCCATCGTATTCTTTTCTAGCAAGCATTGTTTCGATTTTCATCAAACATTTATACAGGCATTTCTTCGATTCATGTTTCCCCACGTTCTTTCGCATCTGTTATTGTATTAGATCAACGTGTCGTGCTCAACCGCTGCTTTGTACATATGATACATCTGCCTATGCCATGGCTCAATGGATCATTTTTGCAAGATATGTTCCCCAATTTTCTACGGGTTTCTTGCCTCCGCGTCGCACTATGTACGAGTCGTTTGTACGTCCCGAGTTGTTACAGAAAAACTTGTATCCCATGAGCCCAACGCTTGACTCGGGTCATTCTTTCCTTCTACATCTAGGGACATCGATATTTTCTACAACCACTTGGACTGGAACGCAACTGCTGAATCTTCAAACCAAATCAGTGACACCATTTTGATCCCCGTTTTGAAAGTTTACAGGGAGAAATGCGTTCGCCAGTGCCCAGATATATCTGCAGCCCTCATGGTCGAGAGCCTGGTTACCCGGGTATAGCTTTCCTCACATATGATGGTCGACGAGGGCTCAAGTTCAAGGTTCCAGCGCTCACACAACAGAAGGCGGAAGTACTTACAGTTGGTCACTTCATGTTGTAATCCGCGATATACGGTAGTCACATCCATCCGTTGTTTCCCGTGTCTCTATCGTGTTATAATTATTTTTCCACGTTGCATGGAAGCGATTTATTCTCTTCATGAACTTCATGCTTCCCGAATTGAAGTTGAATCGCTTCTTTGATGTTTCCGAGAGTCACAACAGTATCGTGGTATGTGTATGTGTGTCCGTCTGCAATTGAGCTGGCAGACGTTGTTCTGAACGCAGCTCAAGCGTAGTTTAGTGTGGAACTGTGTAGTTGCAATTCATTGTCGGGAAAGCCAAGCAAGATAAGGTCTAAATGCAGATCCCGACGGACGCTTCTTGTGGCAGTGTCAGCCTTTGATTGGCGCCTGCTGATGAGCGCCAAAATTTGAATTCAAAGGTATCGCCTGGAATCGTTCCTGGAACCACCCAATGCTAATTCCTGCTAATCCACTTCCTTTCAACGTTGTTACATATTGCACTATTCGCTCCGGATGCTAATGGACAAACAGGGTTCGGCGCAAGATATTAATGAAGGTATGTTGGAATTCAGGCACTGTTTCTTTCGCATGATAAGTCATGTATCACAGCCTCATGGAGAAAGGAAAACAAAGTGAATTATAATATGCAAATTCGTTCACCTCCTTCGCCTTTACTCCCAAGAATAATTATGGATGAGTCTCCCTCCACCGTACACAGCGCCGATTTATTCTTTTCGGCGCCTCCGACTCTAACTCGAAATCGGCCGACGTCTCGTCGTTCGTATTCAACGGGGAAACCGAGATCACCTTCGAATCTCAATCGCTCAAGAACTTCACCTTCGCAGAGTCAACCAGATAGTTTCGTGCCACCTCCGCCTCCACCTCCATTGAAGATTGGCACTCAGTCGAATCCAGAGTGTCCAGAAGATCAGACAGACCTTCGAACAGTTATGCAACTCTCAAAATCGGAATCTGAAAGACAAGCATTGTTTTTGGACAAGCTTAGTAGTCAAGAGGAGGATGATCTTGCTCGAGCGCTCGCAGAATCGTTGCGCATGGACGAAAAATCTCATTCACTATCTTCACCTGGAGCAGGACCCTCTAGGCCACCAGTTGTTCCTGTCCACACACGACCCCATTCGCAGTCCCTTCCATCACCACTGAGACCCAGCTCCGAATCAACGCTGCCGCTAGTCGAGGCTGTCGCTGTGGCTCATTGCCGTTCAAAGTCTCCTGAGATTGAGATCAGATATCAATCTGAACCCTCAATGCGGTCCTCACCTCCACATAACAGTGTTTTTTTACTTGATGATGAAGCGCTTGCACGTCAATTAGCAGCAGAAGAAGAGAGGGAAGATGAGCGTTGGCGTGAGTCGGCCAGACTATCCGGTGAAAATCTACAGCCATCTGTAGAGGATGATGAAGCGTTTGCACGCCAATTAGCGTTGGAAGAAGAGGAAGAAGATAAACACGAGGACTTCGTCACTCCAGCAGCTGTCCATACTCTACCGCCTGCGTACGCGGCTGCCGTTTCTCCACCAGCATCCGTTACGAATGCTTCGTTATCGAGGAGCGATTCCTCTGCCTCTTCAGAGAGTTTACCTACTAGGTCTTTGCAACCAATACGTTCCAATAGCGATGAAACATTTGCTAATGAGAAATCAAGACATTCAATACCCTCGGCGTCTCTTCCCTCACTGAAAGAGCAGTCAGAAGTTGAGGATAACATGGGTTCCATCAATGTCAACCAGTTTGTTGACAGAGAACTCCTTCGGGGTGTTTGTGAGTCTCAATTCCTCGTAGTTTTGGCTGGTCGTTTAATCGGTCATCTTGTAGCAATAGGGTTCTATGATCCAGTAGTTCAAGATCAGGCTCAGGCTATGGCAGGCGTAATGCCAAATATCATCAGTTTGCCGTATGGGAAGTCACCACCACTGCATCTACAAACTACGAGCTGGCGGCATTTGTTGAAACTCATGGCAAGATTATCAGGGACACGCATAGAGCCCACCGCACAGGCCACACAACGTAACGAGGATCTACATCTTCGTACCGTCATTCAGTTCGTCCGGGTAAGTGTCCAACGTGTTTCTAGTCGTTCTGCAGGATCTCATGATCCCTATTTATCTATTACAGCCGCACTACAACTCGTCCACTTGGCGCACTATAATCTGGTTTACCATCGACCAAGATGCTGAACGGCCACACCTGCGACGAAGTTCAAATCCAAGTGGAGTCGTGGAAAGCCTCCCATATTCCTATTCTCTAATGAAACTTCCAGCCCTCTTGCGCGATGGCTCAGATTCCCTCCTCTCGAAAACGTATACCATTCCCTCTACGCACAGTGTTCCATATCCAGTTCTCCCGATTTCCTTCCCTAACCTTACACTATATCTTCAAGCTGCGCTGGACGAGTCTCGAAGGTATTTCAATGACAGCTCAAGTGGGATGCGAAAGTTTTCCAAGATGCTGGAGCATTGCTATCCGGATGAGTTCGATAGTGGGGCTGGGGCCAATGAGAGGAGTCGTGTGACAGGATTATTTAAGAAGGTTATCGGTCGCAGCGGGAAGTCGAGTAAGAAAGGCCGGGGAGGTAATGAAGAGACGTATGACCTGGTGACGCCTTTTGTGCCGGATGAGTGGGGTTGAAAGATATGTGGTTGCATCATTTGACTTATTTCTAGGACAACTTTTTTCTCGACAATCTTGATACCATTTATTCCACTTTATTCCACCCTCAATCTAACCTCTATCTTTGTATGTACATAGATATCACCTCTTTAAGGATTCCATAGCCAGAGACCATGTCCTGTAGTACTAGTACGAGTATCATCTGAATTCTGCCACAAGGACTACCTCAAACTCCTGGCTTGCTCCATGTATCTTGTTTTTGACAATGACTACAGCAAAGTTGTTGCCACTAGGCCCTGGGACCAGCAATGAAATGGGTGTGCGTTCACGTACCCTTTCCTTTGCTCATGACTTAACTAGCCCGGACTCATACATGAGCGGAATGTCCCTCGCCCTGTCTCCTGAGAGTTGAGTTTCTCCATCAAGATTTTTCAACCTAACTGGATGCGAAAGCGCTAGCGAATGCGATGAGTAGCTCTGATCTACACGGGTTGCAAGTCTGAATCAGGTCGAAATGCACAAAATTGTTGTCAAAGCCAAAGCTGTGCCGTGATTTGTTGTGCCTGAAATTGTTATTTGGCTTTTCGACTCCAACCCCATTTACCCTGTTGCCCTATGCCAGTCACCGTAGAACATCTGGGTACCAATGGCATCAAAGCTTCTGCGCAGCCTCAAATTTCCATTACTCCGCTCACACCTGAAGAAGAAGGTGAGCATCATCGTTCTTGGTCTGTAAAGTCTCAGCTGAACGTTTAAACTAACACAGTTTCTTTTCGTTCATTCTTCATCTAGAACGTATCGTCAATACGCGAATCACAAACGATGAGCGACCACTCAAACGCATAATAAAGAGATTCCATTACTACATTAACGTGGCGCATACACCACTCCTTCCATCGGTTCCTAGTGGGTCCGTAGAGGACGCGCGGGAGAGTTTTCTCGTCGAGCTAGTGTCTTTTCAACTTTTGTTGAAGAAGAACGCCATGATTTGCGAAGCTGAAGCACGGCAGGTCGAGGAATACCAAAGGGAAAAACATCGAATCGGTGCGTAGCATGTAATCTTAGTGGTTTTGCGGTTCACCTCAATCAGAGCATATTAGACCTTGAGCACAACACGCTTCGTGGACAAATTGAACAGCTCAAGACTTCACTAGAGGAAGCGCAGCTAACGCGTAAACGTAAGATGGAGTACGACCTGATTGCAGAGAAAGTGAATACTCTTCCTAGCAGAGAAGAGCTAGAAAAGTACGTGATATCCTTCGGGATATCTATAGTTACTGAAAGAAAATTTTAGGACTATAGAAGCCTTGGATAGTGATATGTTCGCCATTCGTGATGAGCATGAAACGCAGTCTCGAACCATACAGAGTCAAAAAGTCGCTTTAGATGGTATTATCTCGGACTTGGGCTCATTACGGTTTCACGGCGGAGATCCCACGGTCTCGGGGGTACCTTCACACAGAGGTACACCTACATTCGAGAGTAGAGCTTCTGAAGGCTTGGAAGAACTTGAAAGTATACAGGCTAGCGAAGTCACTCTTGGGCTTTTGAAAGCCGACGAAAGGGAAGAGGGAGAAGAAGGAGAAGAGAAACCACCGCAGCTGGAAGTCAACGGCGATATTGAAATGGGAGAGGTCGAGGAAAAAACAAAAAACTCTCGGGTGAGAAAGGCAAGAGAGGATTTGGAAGAAGGAGAGGCAACGGATGCGAGTAGTGAACTTTCTGAACCTCCGGACGACATTTGATTGAATTTTCACGTTTACTAATATATTGACACGCATAAAGGTTCGAAGGTTTGATAATGACTTCCTTGCAAAGGCGCTGTGATACTCTTGCATTCCACAGTAAATATGTTCTTTAGTTGCTAGCCATATATTATGACTCTGTGAAGCCTCTACTCCATCGCTCGAAAACCAATGTCAATACTCATCAAATCCCTTGCACAAGCAACTGGCTTTCCGTACTCCATTGCCGCCAGGTTCCCTATAGCGTCCATAATTATTTTGGCTTCTGGGTTTACATTGTCGTTCCCTGGGTACCGAGCGGAAAAATGATTCAGGATCAATGAAGCTGCGCCTATTCGTTTCGCAAAAGCTCCGGCCATCTGTGGCGTGGAGTGGCCTCGTTCCATTGCCGTTTGCTGAATACTTTCAAACGTATCGTCGTCTCTTGTGTTTGGCACGATACCGGGAAGATGGGCGTTCGTGGCCTCGTGAATAAGCAGATCAGCATCTTGTGCTATGGGTATCATAGGTGACGGGTCATAGGTATCCCCTAGTATTACGAGTTTGCGCCCGTTCCTGGGCTTTGGGCCTTGAAGTACGGTTCCATCGGATAACCTGACAGATTCACCAGCTTGCAGAAGGCGCATGACGCTTATGGGCGTGTTTGTACGCTTGATATCTGGAATATATTTTTTGGGGTCGATCTTGCCAGGGACTACAGATTCAGTTATAGTATAACCGATACATGGAACGGAATGGTAAATGGGAGCCGCAGATACCGAAAGAATGTTGTCTTTGTATACGTCTGGCCACACGCCGTCAACCTGCGGAATATTTCTTCCGGTAGGAGATTCTGATCGAAGGCGCCATAAATTGGTGTAGTCGCCATTTTGAGGATCGGAAGGGAAGCGCAGTTCATGTACCACGTAAGGACGCGAAAGCATGGTATGAGTATATGTCAGCGCACTTCTAACATATGCCCGAGTGCCAAGAGGACCGTAGATCTCGAAAGGCTGATGAACTGAGCGTTGAGATTGGATAACGTAGCAGGAGCATAACGCACTGGTTCATTCACGTTGACTTCCTTCCTGGGATCTTCAATCCCATCTGCAGTACCTCCAGCCCCATTCAAACAGCCGGCCAGTAAGGGTATCAAGCCGAAGATATGGTCGCCTGAAAAAGGTTTTAGTTTCTAAATCCTTATCTAAAGTAAAAAGAGACAAACCATGAGTATGAGTAATAAATACCTTTTCAATCTTACCCATTTTGACATTACTCTTCTGAACTTGATGCTGCGTAGCCTCGCCGCAATCAAACAACCAAACATCACTGCCTAGACGAACAGCCAGCGCAGAATGATTGCGTGTGGAAGAAGGCATTGCGGAAGCAGTTCCAAGAAAAGTCACATTTATTGGGCTTGAATGAATAGGTGGTCTATCTGCTGAAGCCTCTGACATGGTCGGAGCTCGTCGTGGACGCTGAAAGAAGAGACATTTGAGCTGCTGATCAATCGAAATGACTCAAAAGAAGGCTATACAGGTTTCCTGGGGGTGGAATGATAACGGTTTAGAAAACCAAGATTAGGTCGTAAATTTTGAAGCCATCTTATCCTGCATTGAGCAGTCCCTGGTTGTAGCATAGGACATGTAACCTGCATGTAACCAGGGTCTCGCTCAGTGAGCAGGGAGATTCCGGTCGAGAAGTCCGAAATAAAGGTCAAAGCCGAACAATGCCTGATTTGTCAGCATTGCTTGACATAGCGCCGCTGCAGTGAAGGTGACTGCCAGGACACATTCTCGAAATTACCTACTACTACTAACCAGTTATACATATTTATCGGATATGAATACCAAATGTCGTTCGTAAAGATGCAAGCATGCAGTATGTACCCAACGAGAAATATGGAACACTGCAGAATGAGGTAAAACCAATGCGAAAGTTGATAATAAGTATGCATGGTGTGTTCATCCATAATGTACAAATCGAAAAAAATTTAACATGCTTCAGACCCGCAACCCACATGGACAACCTCTAAGCAGCAAAGACATTCGCATCCACGGCCATTGTTGTAGTACTTTGCATACGAGCTGCCCTTCGCGCTCCCGCACGAGATTTGGGTATAGGCTTAACCGCTGTCGACCGTAGAGATGGTTTCAATTTCGGTGGAGATTGCATGGACAAGTCACCCAGATTGAGAACATCATCCTCCTCCTCTGCTTCATCGTTGTCGACTCCGGCTTGATTCATCGTAATCTTCCCGAAAAGTATTCTTCTCTCGAATTCTGAAAACTCCACACCCGAGTCAGGCAGGGGCTTGATACGACGTTTTGATGGACTAGCCTCTAACGATGCTTGAGCCGCGGCGCTATAATGAGACTGTGACTGTGTGCGCGCTCGCTTGCTCGGTGATACTGGGGCGGGACTAATGACCATATCTGTCATATTGTTGGTAGGTTTCAATTTGAGCGGCCGATGAGCATCTGGTGTACTGAGGATCATGGCATCTGAATGCGAGGGAAGTGGGGGAACATTCTCCTCTTCATCATCGCTACCGCACAACGGAGATTTTTTTTTGGATTCTGCGAAAGAAAGTCAGAGGGTAAGACCTCCCCTCAACGAATGGAGATATACACAAACCTTTAGCGGCCTTAGCAGTCCCTTTACCGTTGCCTTTAGCAATGACTTCAGCCTCGTTGTGTGTCTCCTTCACAGTTTTGAACAGGCCAGAAGAAAGAAGGGTCTGTTGGAACTCCCAGTCACCGGGGAACATCCTTTTCCAATCTTCCACAACGCGCTGCGTCCACTTGTCCGTTTCACCAGACACATGATAGTCAATAACATCTGCCCACTCCGCTCCTGGCGGTGTCTTATTCACAAAGATGACCTTTCCGGCAAAAGCTTTGGCCGAAGAAGCCTTTCTGACTTGAAGAGGTGATGAGGAGGATGACAATGGAACGCTCGATGATTTTTGATTGTGAACGACTCTAGCAAATTCCTTCACTAGTTTCTTCAGCCCGTGGACTTTGAGACTTGTTCCCATGATGATGAGCATGTCTGGCTTGCGCGCCACATCGCTGCTTTGAACAATCCCAATTTCGTCTCCCAGAGGGTGCGCTTCATCGTAAAGAACAATTGCAGGACGAAGTAAGCCCACACGAAGTGCACGAGCAGAACGAGCCACCCGTGCATTGGCTTCAGAAAAGAATTCAGAAACCATACATATATGCGACATGGGAAAACAGGATTACTTACATCGTTGAAGACATTCTGGGCAGTGAGGTGACCGGCCGTCGTCGAAGAGTTTGAGGTGGTCTTGCGTACACGGAAAATCCGCAGAACAAGTCTGGCACCGCACACGATGGATATCCCCGTGAAGTTGAACGTTACGACACTGTTTCAATGTCGAGCACTTTCCTTTCCCTTTACTTTTCCCAGAAGAGCTCGCAGCACTTCCTGCATTCCCAATTAACCCAACCCTTTCCTCCATACCGTCGATATTCTGTGTATAGGACCGAAGCAATTTGCCTTTGCTTTCTAGAATCTTGAGAAAATCATGAGTTGGTGTGGGCTCGGCTTGGTCAATCTTTTGCTTGAGCTGGGATATGAACCAAAAAAACGCCGCAGTAGAGTCGGGGTCGCGGAATAGAGAGGCGTCAAAAAGATCCCGTCCCTTGAGAACCACGTCAGGGAATCGAGCTTTGACCAGGTTGTAGAGTCCGTCAGAAGAGCGAAAATCCTGAGTGTAAACTGTGAGATTGGGTCATAAATCAAACAGCAAACAATGACGTACAGGTATCCCCGACGAACAGGATATTCCTGCACCCGTAACCACCACAATCCTCTTGCATTTACATACAGCCTTGGAAATATCGTCCAAAGCGCACCTCGTTGAAAGGTTTTTCTTGCTGACTTCCAGGTCAAGTGTAACTGGAGACATTGCGGTACCGAAGCCAATTAATATTTAAGGCCGAACAATAGGATATGTTAAATAGACGGAATCGATGGATAGGAGTTGAGTGCAGAGCCCGAGAGTGGTAGTGACAGACTCCTCGGAGTGGAAGTCTAGATGGAAGAACACAGTAGAATTCCAACACATGCGCGTTATTGTTGAAAACTGTCACGTGTAGCGCGTAAGCGCTAGAGCGCTTGTTTACTAGGGCGCTCATACCGAAAGTGATTCTTGCCAAAGATCAAATCTATACTTATGGGGAGCTATCGAAAGCGGACTGAAAGCGGAACTAGAGATTTGAAGCCGCGACTCGTTTTAGAGGGATGGGCTAGTCAGTGGGTGGCGCAGGAGGAGCCGTGCTCCAGAATTGAAGTGGAAAAGAAAATGAGGCAAACGAAAACAGTCCTCTTCCGACGTCGAAGCCCAGTCGTCTTCCCATGAAAGCTATGAAATGACTATGTGCTCAGCTCCTCTAGTCGTAGCAACCTCATGCGTGGCTCATGTCTCTATCTATATAGGATCCTCAAGCTTGATGACAAGTAAGTAGCTTATTCTTGCCCCGCAGCACGGAGTGCAGGATGTTTTACAATGAAAGTTCATACAATCCAGGAAGAATGATGTGTAACTAACATCCAAGTCAAGTATTGGAGAAGGAGGCAAGCGGGTTGAAAAGCAATTGGCCAATGTCTGTCGTCGTTTCTCCCATGGACTTATGAACAGTTCAAGTCAATTGCTCTATGAGGGAATTAAATTGAATAGGATATAATGTATAGAAAACAGACAAGAATAATTCTGCGATTCAAACAGGTGTGCCGGAAGAATATTCTCAGTCCTCCACTTCAGGCCACTCGGGATTCGTCCCTCTTTCTGATAAGGAACGGAGACCTGAGCGGCGTGGCACATCGTGAAGGAGTTACTGGAGAAGTTGAAATAGGCGACGTTGATGAAGGCGTGGCAGAAAGTCTGAATGGAGGTAAGCTTTGAAGGAAACCTGCAACCAATGGCGGTCGGCTGGGTTTGGATCGTTTATCATTGCGATCATAGTCGTTGTCCATGACAAGAGAAACGGTAGATCGCTCATGCAATTTGTTTGAGCAAAGCGCAAGTAGTCGTGAGGATTGGCTTGAAGAATGGACTGATCGAGAAATCTCTTCCGTTCGCCATTGTGACGAGGTTGAATATTCCTGGATATAAGATAATCTGTGACTGGGGCTCTTGACCATATTCAAAGGGCGATATGTACTGGAACGACGCAGTCTGACAGCTTTCCTGCTCGGTATGCATGGTGATAGCTCGGAAACTTCATCCGCGGGGGATCTCAGCGAACTCGCCGCCGATGAGTCAAATAAACCACCCCGGGCCAACATTGGGCGCGATTTGCATAACAAGGGACGGTTTGAGGAGGTGTCGCATATGGTGGGTCCTACTGTAGCGTCAAAAACAGGAAAAGCCGACCAGTCGATGCGGACAGGAGCATTTGGCGACGAAGGTGAACTAGGGTGAAAAGGTGTCCGAAGAGGTGGAGTATCGAATGCTTCACTAAGAAAGCATGTAGAACCAACGTGTAGATCACTGTCCTGATTCGAAAGTAAAGCTTCCACCGTAGGCGACGCAAAGGAGAGCGTCGAAAACATTAGGTCGTGCGAGATATCCGGGCCAGCACGCGGAAATTTGTTATAAAGGTTCAATGATCGATCAGAGATAGTTGGTATCGTAGAGGCCCGTGAGGGCAGGAGTTCAACTGGAGACATAGCGGATGATGGCACAACAGGTCGGATACGAGGTTTAAGAGGGGTCACAACGCCAGAACAAGTAAAGCAGTAGCTACTGCTATCTATATTTCTGGCATTTTGCTAATGTCTATCATTAGGAACGGAGCTCAAAAGGAATCAATGCTTACAGAATGATTTTTCATTAGTTAAGGCGATGAGAAGATAGTACAAGCAGTTCAAGCGCGTGTCCCGAAATGGATGTAGAGAGAAGAATGCCTATGGTGTCACTGTCAAAGCGGCGGTTAAGTAATTATCAAAGTCACGTTATCGCGTCGGTTGATTTTGAACTCTCACTTAGACTACCTTTCATTTCGTCTCCAGTTGCTCAAACTTGAATGTTTTGCGCTCAAAACCATTGCTAACATTGCTCTGACCTTCTCTGTACCTTTTCTCTTCAACGAATGGCCCTCGTCAGCTCACCCCGAAAGCAAATACCTCTTGCCACTGGAGACGAAACCAGACCTCGAGATCTTGCTCCTACTGTCAGCCCGAGCCATACGAAGCGCGTGTTCTTCTGCGGCGTCATTGTGGAAGGCTCAGAGAATGGCAAAGAATTAACTGAGGGCATGTATCATTCATGGTCTTATCAGCAGTCATATTAAGAGACTATACAACAGAAATCAAAGACTTAGTCTTATCTTTGGGAGACATAGTGGAAGAAGAGGATGTACTCGGAGAGACAAACAAGGAGCTGGGGAATCTTGTTAGTGCTGCTCGCACACTGGCCAGAAACCCCCACTGAATCATCTACTGTGTAGGAACACCCTGCTACAAGAAAGCGTGCCCTCGCAGAATCCTCTGCTCTTGCGTCCGCAATCAACGAGCTGGTCACGACTGAGCGCTCTTATGTGAAGAAGTTACAGACTCTCAAAAAGGATTATGCCGATCCACTGCGTAATTTTGCTCGAAGCAAAAGTACTGCCATCATTTCAAAATACGAAGCAACTACGCTCTTTGGAAATATCGACAGCCTCCTACCTGTCAATGAGGCATTTCTAACAGACCTGGAGAAAATGATAGCTCCAAACGGCTATAAAGCGGTTGGTGGAGTTGGTGATGTTGCACTTCGGCACTTCAAGGAGTTAAAGGGCTTTGAGCAATACAGGCAATATTATGTGAAGAGAGAAGAGGCACAACGCTTTATTGAGCAGGAGATGGAAAAACGTTCGTCTCCGTTCGAAGACTACATTGAAGTGAGTGCTCTTTCTATATCCGGTTTTTTCCATTACATCTGTTTCCTCATAGCGAGTCAAATATCAATCAACGGATACAAGAAACCGAGTTGGACTTCGCGAGCTCCTCATGGAACCTGTTCAACGAATTCCGCGGTATACATTACTCTTCCGACTCATGATCAAGCATATGCCTCCGCAGGACCCTCAAAGGGCGAAACTAGAGGAGGCAGATGACATCGCGAGTAAGATTGCATTGGCAGAAGCAGATGAACAGACAAAGCGCGCCGCTATCGTGTACTGCCTTATCGCTACCATCGACGGCTTCCCTCCAAATATGTTTTCCAACTCTCGCCGCTTCATTGACTGCATAGATGTCGAAGACATATTGTTGGAAGCGCCTTCCTCCTCTTCTGCATCATCTATTTCTCTCGTTGGCTCCCTACATTGTACCTTGTTTCTTTTCGACGACAAGTTGCTCATAGTGAAAAGGCCTGGTAACGGTGAAAAAAGTGGACGGGTATTAGCAGGGTTAGATGAGTTGGACAAGATCACTAAAAGCGGTTTGCCAACTGGAAAGAAGAAGAACGGAATGGTTTGTAAAGGTGTTCTTGATGTAACTGACGTCGTCGCGACTGATCAAGGTGGCGCAGGTATGCAGTCATTTATTCGATCTTGTTAATTCATAACGTCAAGTAACAGACTTTCACCTTTACCTGGAGACTCCTCCTCAAGATCATAGTGAAAGATGGTCTGGCCGGCCATTCCGATCCTTGTCTGTGGTCCATCCACCGTCTCCGATTAATTTGGACCCTTCTCAGACTGAGGTCGACAAGCAACGTTTCCTTAAGAACCTCTGGAATGTGCAAGCTAGATACCGAGCGCGCTCAGGACAGTCTGTGGTGCTTTGTTCCGAAGAAATGGAGGTAGAGTCTAGAGGGGGAAGACTCACCACTGCTCGAACGTACTACAATGTTTATCAAAGAACTGCGTTCCTCCAAGAGATCAAGAAGGTGACAATATCTCAAGATGTCGAAACTATTGGTGCTGATCAACTGCTTTTGTAGACTAAGATTGTCGTACATGTCGACGCACTGGGGACAGCTGACGACATTCCTTTCGGGATGCAGGGTCCCCCGCTTGCTGTGATTCGACTTCAACCCCTGGCAGGCGGCATGTGCCGGTACAAGGTCACTTCAAGTGATCCTTCTGATCCTGAGGAAGTGGATGTAGTGCAAACTAGACGAGTCCCTCAACGGATCGTATTAACGAGTAGGGTTGTTACTTACAAGGTGATCCCGTGTATATTGACCTCAGTTTTCATAGTTCATCAGTTCGGTCTTTTCCATTTCAAAACCGATAAAAACTCTCGACCTTCTACGCCGACGGCGCGTTCCAAAGCGTCCATCTTCGGTCTCGACGCTATCTCTAGAAATCTTTTCAACTCGCGGCCTGGCTCTTCTATGGGTGACTTCTTCGCTGGTTCCGTCAGTAGTCGCAAGCGCACAAAGTCTACCGCCAGCCGATCATCCACACATACTCAAACTACTTCCACTGGTGAAAGCAGTATTACTAAATTCTCTTCTTCAAGATCCAATACCATGTCGACGATTGCCACTACTGTCGATGGTGGTTCATTAGCTTCGACCCGTTCAAGGACGAAGAATGACAGAGGAAGGTCGCCTGGTCCGTCCTCGGATGCAGACGACTCTTTCAGCCGTAGTCTCAGCCGCAGCCTGTCGAGGTCTATATCTAGAGCATCGAAGTCCAGATCTGTGTCTCGAGATAGAGATTCAGATTACACGGATACAGACGACGATGAACAGATACAAATACTGGACAGGTCAGATAACGACATCGACGTACAGCTCGCACTCGCCAGGAGGAACAGTAAGAGTCAGAATGATAGACAGGTCCCTGTCAGAAGTTCCCAGCCGAGTACTGCTCCTATATATGAAGGTATATTTCCTTTGCTATGCAGACATATTTTCCATTGATTGGTACCCAGTAGAAGAGTTCCCTCATCCTGCCCGACCCGCCTCTCGCGCGTCTACCGCTAGGGATTCCACCAGTCAATGTACAATTACCGAGGATCCCAGATCACCCCGATCTCTTTCTCGACATTCTTCCGATCGCCGTCCTATGGGACCTCGAAGTCCGTCACCACTTCCACCTCCTAGATCCCCCCGTCCGACCTCGCCACCGCTTCCCGAGCTTCCTTCAATAGATGACGAACTTGCAGCTGAAATCAGTGACATCGTGCAACCAACCCCAACGAAGTCAGGCATACCTCGGAGCAAACGGCAAATCTTTCATCCTGTGAATAACATCGATTCAACACCGAAGCCAAATACGAATGGCATGGCTCGAGCATCCAGCTCCGTCGAGCCATTGTCCATCAAGAAGAAAACCTCTGTCCGGAATGCAATAGACTCGGCTGACACTCCCGTGACCGGTCGCAAGAGTGGACGTAATTCTTTGAGCAGGACGCCTGCTAGGACAGTCACCTCATCGCCTAGACGGGTTTCACCCCAAATTCGTCTTGGGAAGGTGGCAGGGCCATCTGTATCTTCACCTCACATGGTCCATGACCTTGACAAAATCGTTTCCTTAGCTCGAAAAACGAAGGAAGATGTGAGCGTTACTTGTTTTCGACCATATTTTAAATCCTTACCATGGACAGGTTGAATCATCGCATCGGGCAGTCAAACGACTAAAGGTTGAAGTCGAGAAGCATATCACAGCAACCGTGTCATCAGACAACGATATATCTAGACCTTCCTCACCCGCAAAGGGCTTCCGAACGCCACAGAGAGGCGCTCCTCCCTTGGCAAGGTTTTCCACAACTTCATGAATAAGATTGAATTTTGACAAGACCTCATTTAGACGAAGGCAGCCCAGGAGCGATTAGAGGAAATGAGATCTCTCATCGGCCAGAGAACTGGAGAGAGCACGCCACGCAGCCACCGACCACCTGGCGGTGCGCCTGGTACACCTTTGCGACAGCATAGCTCAGTGGACTCTCCTAGTATATTCAACACGTACAATCCTGCCACAGGTGCTTTGGATCGTCTAGTAAACGAAGCCGACAGTTCGCTGAGTGAAGCAGTCGGCAACCACGATACCATGCAAACCGCGCTCGGAAAGTTGTCGTCTGCATTCAAGGAGGTGTGTAACTTCGATGATTGCTGTTTAATTTTTTCGTTTACCGTTCTGCAGAGAACCAATGACCTTGAGCGCAGTAAGGTCGAACTCCAGAATTCCCGCCGTCAATGTGAGGTGGTGAAGAGTCTCCTTGAAGAATCTACTAAAGAGAAGGAGATTATGTACGAGGTGTGTCTTGGATGTGGACATCAAATCGTCAACCACCTTAATGTCTTCAGGCTTTCAACGAGGAACTCGATGCGATGTATAACGATGTGAATCTTCCTGAAGATGAAGCCTGGCGGGCAATGACTGAAGATCTTCGGGTCACAAAAGAAGCACGGAATAAATTAACACAAGAGAACTGGTACGTTTTGTAGTGGTAAGGTTTGCCCAACTTTTCCACTAATTTTATGTTTTACAGTGACTTGAAGCAACGCTTGGCTGAAGCAGAGCTACGCCAAGAAGAGTGGGGAGCGCTGTTGCGTGCCCACGGCCTTATACCGTAAACTTTTTTCTCTATTGCATGCTTTTTTTCTTTCGCATCTATCATGGACCATCATATGTATGCGCATATCTAACCATATCTGTCTATTAGTAGAACACATCCGTCATGTACTAAATCTGTATCCCATTCCAGCCATGCTACCAAAAATGTTCATTGGTGCGAGAAACCACGTCCTACTCTTGACCGTCCCAGGTATATCCAATGAACAGATTCGCCCACCAGTTTACCTCTCCGAGCACCAAGATATCACCTTTGTTTTCCTGAATGACAGATTGACCGTCATCTCTACAAACATCACCATCCTCTTCAACTATGATGAGCATCTCCACGGTGAGACCAATCGTTATACCTTCTTCCTGTGCGATTTCCGTTGTAGATTTTGGACCTGCAAGAGCGAGGAGGCCACAGATACGGGCAGCGAATGCTGCTCGTGAGTAGGGTGGTGTATGCAGAACGGCAAGGCCTGAATTAAGGGTTCGAGAAGTGATGGTAGGGTTGGTAAAAGCAGGCAAATGAGGGATTACTTGAAGGAACGTTGAAGGTGGTATAAGAGCTGAAAATGATTGTGGAACAACACAAGAATCGAAAATGAGTTTGCTCACCAACGCCTCTTGCGCGATTCCAACCACCCCAAACTTCATCTAGAGCGATAATTCCCCGTTTTTTCATCATCCCACCACTCGATGAAGAAGGAACTTTCTCAGATCCTTGCAATATATTAGCCAATTCCCGAGCAAGTTGTTCTATCCACTCTCGTTCGTCCTTCATCATATCCAACGTGACTGGGGTATTCTCCATTTGCAAACCAAGCTGAGATAGAGAGGACCGAATGAATGTCGCTTCTTCTGGTTCCGTTGGGGTTGAGGATGGAACAGATGAGTAGGGATTGTTGGCCGTCGTTGTTGAAGCCGTCAGACGTTCGTTTAGTTCCGCTGCCAAGCTGACCATATCTTTGGCTTTGACCATGAGCGCTTCGAGATCTTGAAGGGCATTTGACATATCTGTGTCGCGATTCTGTGCATTGGTTTCTACCGCTTGCATGATGCCAGCTAAACAGAGAGAGTCAGAGGAGATTACATCGACCAGGAACATGTTCTCACAAATTCCTGATCGAACACTATTCGTCCCGGCATTGGAAGGAGTAATCTCCCATGCCCGACCCTTCAAGCTACGTTTCAGAGCAGTGTAAAATACTTTATCTCCACCTTTACGGAAGCTCAGCTTGAGCATTTTCGATCCAATATCATTATCATTGAGACCAGGTGTGGTAGGTCGTGTGGTCGGGGCAGACTTAGCCTCGATGTGAGTACGATCACCTGATGCTTTGGGCAGCGGAGTGGAACAAATCTCGCATGTCTGCATGGATGGGTGATTCAAGAATGTACATGCAGGACATGATATCGAGCTGGGCTTCTCAAAACGCTGCGGAAAGGCTGAAGTAGAAGCAGATGTTGGAAACGATGTGTCTATATTTGGTTGTGGAACTTCGGATGAGGCAGATTTTGCTGGCAAACTTCTGGGGACGCCGCATAACGCACAAACCCGAGCAGCAGAGGGGCTCAATCCAGGTGGATTGCGGTATGCACAAACTTCGCATTCCCAACTTCCAAATCCTGAAGGTTCTTCCAATGCTGGGTCCTCTATGGAAAGATGAAAAGTCACCTTGGGCGACGAGCTGAAGAGACCCGCGTAGTAATCCGTTTTAGAGACATGAGAGAGTGCTAGAGAGAAAGATCTGGAAGCTTTCTTTGTGGCATCTATGTAAAACAGTCGTTGACTTGTTATGTGAACGGTTCCAGATTGATGATCGAGGGACTTCTGCAAACTGGGTCATTAATTCAGATTTGGAGATGAAGCGTTGGAAACCTGAAGCAAGTAGCGATTTTCCAGCCTGATTTGTGGGGAAAAACTTACCCGTCATATATTCCAATGCCATCTTGTGTAGAAATCAATTCTTCATCATTGTACATAAGAGCTTGGATTGGAATTGTCCCATCCACAGATTTTGTATATCTTTGTAGAGCCATTGTGTCAGAGTAGATACCAGCGACAGTGTAAGCGCTTACACCCAAAGTTTAGATAATCACCTTACTTTCAAAGGTCACACTGCGTGGAATACATCATTTGAGCATTATTCTAATGACGTGAAAATTCTGAGCAAAAGAACAATAATATCCAATGAAACTATAGTAAGATTATACATAATTTTCACCAACTTTACTCACTGTGTATATTCTCCTTAGTGAAAAGTTAAACTTTTCCTCAAATGAGAAAAGTTTAAAGAATCTCAATGTAATCATGCTGAGCAAATTCAAACTTTTCTCAGTGAGAAAATCTTATGATTATTGTTCATTTACTCAAGTTCATTTTAACATTGTGTCAGTGCTCAAATGATGGATTCCTCGCAGTGTGATCATGTTAGGATTGATTATTCATCCTGACACTGCGGGGATGAGCCGATTTTCGCGCGACTGAAAGGTTGATTTTATAGTGAGGTTTGGTACAAAATTATTCGGCTTAGCGAGCGCCGAAAATTCTGAAAATTCCTCCCTAAAGCCAGTGCATGTTATGGGCCCGATATAGTGCAGTTTATATGCAAAACCTACCATTAATATCCATAATCTTATTTTTACAAAATGCAAGCCGATTTTTCAATCTTTTCGGGGACCGTTTATCCAAAATTATTCCATTGAAAGCTGTTGGAGGAAATACAAAGAAAATTGAGAGCTTAGTATAGATAGTGGCACAATATTCTACCAGAAATAATTCAGAATTTTTACATATAAACAGCCTCGCGCAAAGCATGCGCTTTTTCAAAATAAGCTCGCCCAGCTTATGGTGACCCGATGTCGGGACGTCGGGACATCGAGACGTCGCCGACATCGATATATCAGGACGTCGGGATGTCGGGACGGGTGACGTAGATGATGTCGGGCGCAAACTGCGTAGTGCCTCATCAAGCAAGGTTTTATCTCTAATTTTTATTTGCACAACTACAATATG
>MU795311.1:0-30123 GCA_027886305.1 Lentinula aff. lateritia | reverse complement strand
GTCATGTACTTAGTGTGTACAGGTTATAATTTGATTTTGCAAAAGAAAAAACTATGCAAGCGAGGTGTTAGGTAACCCCGCAGGGGTGCGCTAGTCATCTACTACTACTCTAAATTCTTTTTGTATACACCATGTCTGACAACGCCCGTGAATCTTTTGGTGTTAGTCCCCGTTATTAGCCATGTTCGATGGACGGTGCTGATGTTTATTATAGGAAAAGACCAAGGCTGCAGTTGTGGTAATTGCTTCGTCAATTTGGAAAACATACACCAGAAAGCTCTAACTGCGACATTTATAGCCTGACTCCCAAAAGAGTCTCACCACGCGAGCTAAAGAAACTGTAGAGGGCAAGGCAGACTCCGCAGCATCGACTGCTCAACCCCAGGTACGAGGGTTTTCATTTAGGCTGGGGGGATTCCCATGTTCATCCTTTTTCCAGAGCAAGAAATCCACCCCGCAGAAGATCGGTGACACGCTCAGCAACAACTCGAATGAGAACGATGTGCGTTTTTAGATTTGTGATGGGCTCCTTGATCCTCATACTTTTTGCAGCAATCTCTACTCGACAAGACCAACGATACCCTCGGCTTGAACAAGTAAACTCATCACCGTCATCTTCGTGAACAAGTTACCTTTTAATTTGATGACTTCATTTACTTGGATTCATATACATCGGGAATTTAATGCGAATCTTTCTGTAATATACACTGTAGAAGTAGTAACACACGAATAAAACACTCTTCTTGTAACATCGAGCATGGGGACTTACCTGAGATTGAACGAAGGAGTGGAATGAATTTGTTCAAGGATTCAATTATACTAATGTGAGACCTTGGTGAAATTTCAAGGGAGCTTTCGACGTGGATCACTGCTAATTGACTTTGGTATGGTCATAACCATTCCAATTATTTGACCACGAAACTTGTCCTAGAAATCACCACACATGTCAGTACGAGCGAACGAGACTCAAGTCGACCAAGCAAGCACATACATCTTTATTGAAAATCTTCTTCAGCGGCGCTACTTCTTCTTGCGTCCAGTTATTCGCTCTGAGTTGTTTATCCTGCAACGGCCCCGCATCCAAGAACCTCGCAATAAGATTCCGAAAATCCATTGGCTTCAAATAGAATTCCTCGACGGTCGTTGGAAACTTTTTCTCTAGCCTGTCCTTCTCAATCTGCGCTTGCCGTCGAGCTTCTTCCTCCCAGCGCTGTCGGTTGTACATTTCTTGCTGAAGTCGCTCGTGCTCACGCTGTAGTTTGATTTCTTCTTCCTTCTTGACACTGAGAAGCTTCCGTTGGAGGTCGATGAGCTGCTTGCAGTAGTCGTAGTTGTGTCGGGAGATGGACGGTAGGTGGGCAGGTGTAGGCGCGGTTGGGGAGAATGGGTATGGGAAAGTTTTTGCGTATAATTCCTATTTGCCGGGACGAGGGTGAGATTTTCTCGAATTCCTGCCACGATATATCCAGCACATACCTTTTGCGCATTCGATGTCTGGATCATCGCATCGACCTCGGCTTGGCTATAGTTCACGCCTAACGCTTGAGGGTTATCCTTGAACTCTCTTTTCATCCACTCCCTAGGATCCTCGTCTAGCACTTCATTGCGGCTTCGATATCGATCTTCCACATCATCAAGATACGCTGAGGCATTCAAGTCATATAGTCTCGAAAGGAGAGCACCATGCCTCTTCCGGAGTTCGTCGATCTCTTTCTGCACACTCGCCGATGTCTCTGGTGCGGGTTTGGTCCAATCGGTGTTCATTATCGTTTCGACGCTGCTCGCAGAGAAATTTTCGATGATCAGAGTTGGACTAAGAACGAAAGGGACCGAAGTATGAGTATGAGAATGAGAATGGGGTACTTGCCTTGGTAGTCGTACCCCGCAATGGCGGATGATATCGAGAGCATGTTGATGTACTTCTAGTTTCTGGTCCTTTGTGGTGGGCTTTTCTGTGAATCCATTTCTTCCCATGTACTTCTCGTTATAGGTACGGGGTTTGCTGCTTGAAGCCGACATTGCGTCTTGTCAGCGGATGGTAGTCATTGATTAAGAGGAAATAGGCGCTGAGGCGCTCATCCAAGCAGCACTTCAGAATCATAGTTCAACGACTCGCAAGGTTTTTGAATATGCAATTGTAGATAGAACACCGGAACCAGATAGTCATACAAGAAGAATTCTCGACTGAGTACCACTCTTCCACCAACGTTTCAAAATCGGCCCATTACATAAACATTTTTCATCACGATATGTATTGAATCAAACTCTCTCTTTATCACCACCATCATGATTACCACGAAAACCATTACGAGTTTGACCCCATGCAAAGTCACCAAAGTGCCAGAACGCATAAGCAGGAAGATTCAAGAAGACAGTTCTAGAGGGGCAATGCGAGGAGATAGACTATCATCACGCAACCTTGCGCGAAGTGACGGCGATGAGAAGACCTGGTAGACCAAGAATGATGGCCAGCAGAGTTATAGGTATCGTGACGTTGGGGTGATTTGGGACGATAGACTCAATGATGTCGATGAGGTACAGTAGCAGCGGTAGCACTAGCGCACCAGCCAAATCCGAACCAACGACCGTCGACGACCTGCATGGAGAAACAGAAAGTACTACACAGATCTCGAACCAATATCAATTATGCTCGATTGTGAATGGTCGAATTGATCCATCGACGATGCTGAGAAAGGAGCACGCGGAAAGTATAAGGGAACGACAGTTTTATGAATGGCTTGAGGACATAAAATGTGTTTCGTTCGTAATTTTCGTTAAGTTCGCCACAAAGGCCCATAATTTCTTCATCGTTTACCGTGCAACTGACCATTCTTGTCAATGAGTCAGGGAAAACATCGGCATCGACACATAGGACGAGCTCATATCGATTTGGACTGACTCCCGTCACCCGCCATATCATGTTCGAGTTGAAGAACTCATACTCGAGAGTCGTCATCCGCTCGTCGAACATCGTCAAACAGATATCTGGAGTAGTCATGTCATTTCCTGCGCCCTTGACCATACCATCGGCGATGACCAACATGAACTTGTGGCTGTTTGGCTTGTCGGTCATCGCCAGAGAATCCAATGTGGTTCTGAGATCTTCTACAGACCCTGAATAAGCTGCGACAAGTGCTATGGTGTTCGCGAGGGGGAGGTTCATAGGTACGACGTTGTTGAAAGGGAAGCACATGAGCTGTAGACAAAGCTACCTCGAGCGAAGCCATCGTTTGACAGATGAGGAACTTTAAAATTGCCTGTACTCGGGTGAGTCTTGAAATGTACCGTTTTTGCGTAACGAAAGAACATAAACTGAGCTCTTGCAGCCTTTGGTCGAGGAGGAATCGAGCATCCGGTAAGCAGTAGACAGTCTGCTACTCAGAGGGAACCAGGCAAGAAAGACTCCCTGGCTTTACCGAGGCAGATACTATTCTAGATAACATTTGGCTAGTATTCACCAGGTGCCGGTCAGTAAATGTTAGTCCTCGATCTGCTCCAATATCTGCATTTATTTGTTCGTAGGTCGCTCTTAAGAGATTTCCAATTCACCATGAGTAATAGTAAGTTTGACCCTTCTGCTACAGCTGCAGCCTATCTGATCAAGTGATCTTATCAACTGCTATTGCCAGTTCATCATCATTTATCGAGATGCAGATACACCTAACACTTTATGAGAGGGAAGCATCACTACTCCTACCATCCTGACTAATATATGTTCACATTTGAACCCGGAACCCCAAGGATAGTCTCAACTAATGTACCTGGGGTTTGACTCCTAGTGAAGCGTATCACTTGCCACTGAGTTCTGGATCCCCAGTTAGCACCTTCTCCATTGGCTTTGAGAGTCACCCAGTTCTCACTCCCCCCTTTGTTGAAGTCTCCACCAGTTGCAGTGACACTGACATAGATATTCTCGGCGGTATTGTTTGTCACTCTGATAGTGCTCATTTTTTCTAATCAAGATCGGGCATCTTTATCAACAGGTACATCACATTGTAGGATTAAATATGCTTACTTGTAGTTGGTTGATTCAGAATTTGTAGAGACAATGGAATTGAGGATGCAATATATGAAATCCTAGAACCTGATCAAACAGTGTGAGTAAATGTTTGGATTCAATCATAACCTGAAGTGCGAGAATGCATACAGTGAGAGCAGCACTAGAAACAAAAGACAGACCTTGGGGGAAACAGTTATACTGAGATGTTTAAATAGCAAAACCCGGGCCCATCGTATAATGAATTTTCAGAAAGACAATGTAAGGGTGTAAGGGCAGGTAAGGATGCACGTTCAACTGGCTTTCGAAAAGTTTTTCAAAAACAGTATGCTCACAGGAAGTCAAAGTATCAATGCAGAAGGACTTAGAAGGACACATGTTCAACGTTCAATAGTTCAACAGTAAGACGCAATAGAGCTTATTAGCAGCAAATTTCGAGGGGATTTGATTGGCTGAGGACAACTGCAACAAGCTCCAACCAATCAAGTCCACATCGAAAAGTGATTTTGCTAATGTGCTCTAACTATCACCCCACTTCTTTCAAATCCCCTCAAAATTTGCTGCTAATAAGCTCTATTGCGTCTTACTGTTGAACTATTGAATGTTGAACATGTGTCCTTCTAAGTCCTTCTGCATTGATACTTTGACTTCATACCATTTTTGAAAAACTCTGAAGTGGCATTAGAGCTCATTAGCAAAATCACTTTTCGACGTGAACTCTATTGGTTAGGATCGATTAGAGTATATTGTCTATCAAGAATCATCACCCCCTTCTATCAAATCACCTCGAAATTTGCTGCTAATGCTCTGAATTCCTGTGAGCATACTGTTTTCAAAAAACTCTGGAGCGGCATTAGAGCTCATTAGCAAAATCACTTTTCGACGTGCCAGTGCCAGAATTGGTTGGAGCTTGTTGGAGCTGTTCTCAGCCAATCACAACTCCTCAAGTGTCCATGCACTACTGATAAGTATATGAACTTAAATGAAATGAAATCCTTTGGAAAATAGTGAAGTCAACAGAGAAGGACATGTCCAATGCAATTATCACTCCACTTTTGTTAAGTGTCATCACTAGCAGGAGCCTGATTCCAATACATACACGTTTGCTGATACATTGTGCACATGTGCTACTAAGAAGTATAGGAATTTGAATGGAGCTTTCCGAAAAGTCAAAGTATGATATCATCTCACTTTTGAAAAGTGGCATCCTTCACCTCACACCTGATTTCAGAGCATGGTTGTGTACATGTGCTAATAACTACAGAAACTTGAATGAAGGTTCTCAGGGAAGGTACTTATTCTCGATGTTAGTGTCACCCTAGAGTGTTCAGGGAAAGAAGGAGTTGTATCACAACTGTTATGGTAGGCCACCATTCGGAGGCAAGAGAGGGGATGTTATGTGTCGGGTACCACAAGGAATCTCAAGATTTTGGTAGTACCTCTGTCCTCGGGCATTGTAAGAGATAACAAGATCTTTAGCTCATCTTCTATTAGCTGGCAACAAGTTAACATTTTAATTTCAAAAGCTTGAGGGATAACATCGGTACTCACCTATTTCTGTCTCTAAGCCTGGTCCTGGAATAGGCAAAAGGTAGGGTCAGCAGTATATATCAACTATTCCCATTCCTCAGCTACACATTGCAAAGCTTCAATAGTACGCCCCACTTTGCTCTCTCATTTTTCGAAATTCATATCCAGGTAAAACATCTTGAAGAAATCCAACTGGCTTAGTGCATACACTGAATATTTTGACTAGTCTCTCCACACATAATGATAATCCAAACCGTGTCAATCAAGGGTCCAAACAACAAGTACCTTTCGTGTAGGCCCAATGACGGGAGCTTGGGGTTTGACCTCGTAGATCTTGATCCGTCATGCAAGTTCTTCATGGTTCCATGGGGTGCTGGAAGGATCTGTTTTAAAGGCCCTAATGGGAGGTTTGTCGACCTTCATGGGATTAGATTCCGATGTGATGGCATCTACACGGGAGCGCGCTTCATTGTCTCTGACACCACTCTCCAACTGGATAGCGGAAAATATCTCAGTAATGTTGTTGAAAACAATACCATCACGGCCAATGATACTGTTACCCATTTGGTCATAAAGTCAACATCATTTGAAAGCTTCCATGTCAGCACGTCATTGTCTGTCCCCGCTATTACTTACAACAGCGATGTATCAGTCGAGGACCGCTACAGGCCAGGAAGGAATTACTTGGCTCTGAAGAATTACAGCGGAACTATTGATATTATCTTCTCTATTCCTTACTCCATGGATGGGGAAAGGAACGGAACTGTGGAGGTGATTGTAAATCACATGAGGGATGCTACTGGAGGAATCGTCGACATCAGTCTGAACAACCAATCATTATTTCCGAGATATTCCCACACCACGACCAGATTCGAGGCACAGAATTTGGGCTCGTTGGTACTATCTTCATTGACAGGAGAGAACACATTATCCATCTCCCTGTCTAAGGGATATCTAGGGAATTACTACTTCTCTGATGCTGCTCTGGTTTTCAAAGATAGCAATGGATATGTGAAACAGGAGAACTCTGTTTATGCTGTTGGACTCTCTTCTGGTTCATCCTATAATGGTGGGAGCCTCGATGATAGTCTCAGGAAAGGGAATCCATACCTCTCTATAGAAGGGGGCACTTCTTGGTCGAAGGTCACTTTCACAGTCAGGGCAGAGCTATTAGGAATAGGCAACTGTGTAATGAAGATCCAACACAGAAGAGAGTCTGGAACATCGATTGACATTTTCCTCAATGGAAATAAGATCGAGGCAGGCTATGAAACCATACCGACTGACTCATTCGGTACCTCCAGTTTCTATATCCACAGTAGTGATTTGACGAAGAGCAATGAGTTGGTCATCAGACCAAAGAACGGAAAGTACTACATCTCTGATATCAACCTTGATGTAGTTTCACTCCTCCCAGATGTTACTCAAAAAAACTTCGAGACTTACATCAAAGATTGGGTTCTCCATCACAGAAGAAACATAGGAGAGCTTAACAAGATACCTCGAGAAGATCTTCCAGCTTGGAAATTTGTTCATGAAGCACCTTACTGGTTCTTCATCCCATTTCTTCCCTGCTCACCAGAAGAGATCAGTGTTCTCTTTGACTACTACAACATGATGTTTGTTTCTGTGGCCTTCGAGATCAGGGATTTCAACAACAAGGCTAGGGACTTCCATAGGGAACTTATAAGCACTGATCTCCCGAGGAAGAATGCTCTCAGGCATGCTTATTGGACAGCTATGTTGTCCAGGCGATTTGGCTTGTACTTTGCCTTGGATCTCTCGACAGCTCATGAAGAGGCCCATGTTGATTTGACGATTGAGGGCCCCTACGATCATGTCACCGACAAAATCAATAATGCCGTAGGCTCTCTGTTGGGAACGATGACACCTCGGGCTAAGGATCTCCAAGGTGTCATAGACGCAGCTTGGGCAAGCGGAGAGCTAGCATATGCGAAGGACTTCAGAGAGACTTCAGGAGGACAGACGGCCAATGTGTATTGGCAGAAACCATTAAACGAGATGGCAAAGAAGTACAATGTGAAACCAAAGTTTAGCCAGACAGAGAAGGACACCCTGGAGAAAATGAGAGTAAATGTCCCAGATGTTCCAGACATCCACTAGTCATTCATAATGTAACATGCTATTGCGAAATGCTAGAAAGCCTTCTTGCGTCGAATTAGAGTATATTCTGTGAACATGAATGCTGTTTCTTGAAATGCGCTGCTTAGGGTTATGAAAGCGATTATGGAATTGCACACGGAGTAATGCTCAGTGTGTATCTTCTTCGACTAAAAACTCACACACACACTGCGTTGTACTACTATAACTTGCGAGGAATGAACAGAGAAATCGAGCACTCATCATTACATTCTTCCGTTACTCCCAGTAGTACTTGCCACACGACCCATCATCTACCATTCATGTATTCTTCCATTCTCTAGTCCCCTACGGTGAACCCGATATCCACGTCAATGCAGCAAGGATAGGTCAAAGCTCTTGCATATTTCTGACTCTGAGGAAAATGCCAAGGGCAGCGACAATTGAGGAAGCTAATAGCGTGGTATACGCTATGACCCTCGTAGGAAACGTCACATCCTCCGTTTTGCGACGTACTGTAAGACCAGTATCAGCACAATGAAAGCGCTTGTCCCGACGCATGGAGCGACTGAGGGATACTCGACCCAGATGGGGTAGGAATGAATGGACTGAATCCTAGAGAATCCCGTGTTTGAAACTGAAAGATCGCACCTAACACGGCCGCAGAGAAAATGTGTCTTTCATGGCGCAAACTCCAGTGCTGAACGTTGAGATGTAGGGTATTCGATAGCGGCGAATAGCAGAAGAATGCCAGTCGACTAGTGGGATAGGTCGTTTAGGATCGAGTTCCAATTCTCGAACAGTCTCTGTTCTGATATCGCATGATAGACAATACAAAAGACTCCTCGCTTTTTGGAAACTCCCTGCCCGGAAGATCCCAGAGGATAACTCTATTTGCCATAATCGGTCAGGAGAGGTTCCTAGCGCTGCGTAAAGGATACTGGCGAAGAGAAATAGACCTGAGGGACGAGAGACAACGTCGTTCACGGGGACTATTTGGGCAAAGCTCAGATATAACATGCCCATTGGTGTGTCGACAATGAAAGAGAACGACTTGAAGAGAGACCTGAGACCCTTCAGCCGTAAGTGACATTAAGATCCTTTGGATGAGGACAAAAAACACATATGGAAAAATCTGCACCATCTTCTCGTCATGTTGACTTGTTGAGGTAATGCAGAAGTTCAAGTTGAGTCGGGGCAGTCGAGACCCACAGCTCCGCTAAGGTTTGAGCAACTGTAATATGATCGTTGGATTGGTCGTCTTTCAGACTTTCCAATCCTTATGCTGCACCAGTTGCTGTGAATTGTCGTCTGCACCCATCGCTTGTGGTCAATGAGTGATAGTCTACACAAAATATAATCCAAGAACAGGATTCCAAGATATTCAAAAATACCTGATTCCGTGCATAATTGAAGTGCTGAACGCTAAGGCTGAGTTGAGTACTAGTAGCAGAAGTAAAGAAGAGGCAGACTTATTAGCGCCCATGACTGATTCTATCCAGCTCCAGTCTTCCCAATGTGTATACACGACGAAAAAAATGTAAGATAGCAGATATTATTAAGGGTATCCGATGCATGGATAAGCGAAGGATGAATATGCGTTAATTAAGGAGGATATTCGTAGGCTCGGGCTCAAGGTCGAACACAATCAGCAATCGAGGTTAGTCGGGCAGTAGATGCAAATCTACCAGACGGAAGCACGAACAAGAACCGCAGACGACATAACAATCATGCCAGAATGACCAGACTCTACGTGCCCATAGCTTGACAATCATACCCTCATTATCGCCAGAAGGCAGCATTCCATTCCAAAACCGTTCCACCAGCATTAGTAGAATGATTTCACTTATGTGTAAGATTACATCGGAACAAGAGAAGTTTTTGAGCGGTAGCCAATTGCTGACAGTTCGTGATCCCAGTTTTCAGAAGAGCACTAAGGATTTGCAACACCGTGAAGGTTCCAACGCTCTGAAGTCCCATTCATCTTCGCGGTCGAACCCACTAGTATAAGATAACAATCACGGAAATTGCGGTCAGATAATAGTAAAAACGGGGAGGGAATAGGCACGGGAAAGGCACATGGCTCTTGTCTACATACGGTTTTGTAGATTTTGTTCGGCCAAGCTTGTGTTAAGGCCATCGTTTAATCATCGGTGATATACAGAAGGGACATCCTGGAACATCGTTCTTTTTTGAAGAGTCTGTAGCGAGCCATACGTTCAAAGTTTCATAGATATCGAGAAGGGTTTTCGAGCCTTTCCGTTGAGGCTAGAGAGCGTTCCGCTGAGGCTAATGCTTTTTTGAGAGAGTTCCGCGCTGGTAAATATCACAACCTATCTGATGCACGACAACAGAGACCGGGCCGTGACATGGACTGACCCGGATTGTTCCGCGTCTTCCGAATTTTTTGATCGCGAGGCTATAAGAAGCGAATTTTTCGCCCACACACTTGTCTCTTTACCTTAACGGTTCACCTTCCCAAAACTCCCCTCTCACTTTTTATTCTTCCTTTTCTCCCTCAAAATGGCTGCAGTCAAGAAGGGAAAGACTCCTCAGGATTTTGCCAGTGAGTTTTGGCCTTTTTATTGGCAATGAGTTGTTTTGCTGAAAATTTTTCACAGTCGACTTCATGATGGGTGGTGTGTCTGCTGTGAGTTTTCCCTAGTTTCAGTCACGTTTAGTTTGCTAAGCGTTTACTCTAAAGGCTGTCTCGAAGACCGCTGCGGCTCCCATTGAGCGTATAAAGCTCTTGATTCAGAACCAGGATGAGATGGTGCGTCCTGCTGGCAACTTCCGATCAAGTTTTTGGACTAAAGTTTCTCCTGCAGATCAAGCAAGGTCGTCTCTCCCACCCATATAAGGGTATCTCCGACGCCTTCAAACGTACCAGCGCCGACGAGGGTGTTCTTTCTCTATGGAGAGGTAACACCGCCAACGTCATTCGGTACTTCCCAACCCAAGCCTTGAACTTTGCTTTCAGTGCGTTTCGGATCAGCTTTTGGCGCTTTCATGTTATTGACGTGACGTGACGTTTTCGCAGAGGACTACTTCAAATCGCTCTTCGGTTTCAAGAAAAACGAGGGCTACTGGAAGTGGTTTGCTGGAAACATTGCTTCCGGTGCCGGTGCTGGTGCTTCATCCCTTCTTTTCGTGTACTCCCTCGACTACGCCCGTACTCGTCTCGCCAACGACGCAAAATCCGCCAAGGGTGGAGGGGACCGTCAATTTAACGGCCTGGTTGATGTTTACCGCAAAACCATTGCTTCTGATGGTGTTGCAGGTCTCTACCGTGGTTTCGTTCCTTCAGTTGTCGGTATCGTTGTCTACCGTGGTCTTTACTTTGGTCTTTTCGACTCTCTTAGTATGCCTCCGTTTACTTCGTGCCACGTCTTTCTTTTAATGACCTTTTCGCAGAGCCTGTTGTTCTGGTCGGTCCTTTCGAAGGTTCTTTCCTTGCTGCTTTCGCTCTTGGATGGGTTGTCACCAACGCTGCTGGACTTGCTTCCTACCCTCTTGACACCATTCGTCGTCGTATGATGATGACCTCCGGTACTGGCCAGAAATACGCGTCCATGTTCGACGCTGGAAGGCAAATTGTTGCCAAGGAGGGTACCGCTTCGTTGTTCAAGGGTGCTGGTGCCAACATCCTTCGTACGTTTTCTTCTTGACCTGTGGTAGTATTGCCTGTCTCACCGTCTCTTTTTAGGTGCCGTCGCTGGTGCTGGTGTCCTTTCCCTCTACGACAAGGCTCAGGAACTTATGTTCGGCAAGGTCTACTCTGGTGGTATGTTTACCCTATTCCTTTGTCCTCTCCACCCATATCTTATGTATGCCTCTCTCCTTTCTAGGGTCTGGTTAAACTGGTTTTTGATTTCGGGAGTGAGGGTGTCGGAAATGATAGACGTTATAGATTTACGTGGCTTTCCTCCAGGCCGACGGTTATACCATCTGGGCTATGTCGCTTGCATAGATTTATTGCTATGCTCTTTATATCTTTACTTTATCATCAGCCGTATTTTGATTGGAGGAATAAAAAATTAGACAGCCCAACTGTGTTCATGAGCATCATGAGAATCATGGTAAGTGGCGCATTGCTGTCTGATTTGTCCATGTTGTGTCGTACGTGTAAGCGGTTAACGCGGAGGTTTACATTGGACAGCAATATCTTCATTTGCCTGGAAGCAGGCGGAATTGCCTTTTGGTGTTCTATTAATTTCACACACCTTATATGCCAGGCAGTGAATTATTTATTGTCTGTTGGCCCAATAAATATCTTCACGCGTACGTACGTACTAGTGTATCCTTTAGCGCCGCGCCCCGCACGGCAGTCCCCGACTCTGAAAGTGAATATTTTGGTTGAATAACTTGAAAATCATGAAATACTGTTAAACTCACCCTGGAGCAGCTCTGAGCAGTGCACCGGAACCCCGAAGGCATTGCACATTTGCCTCATTTTGAATCAGGCTGCAAAAGGTTGCAAACCAGTGTGCCGGAACGCCCGAAAGGCACTACACATTTGTGTCACTAGACCACTACCATCACGAAAACTCACGACTTTTGATTGCCATTTGGTGCTTACAGGGACCTTCTCTTTCAGAGTCGGTGACTACCATCACGAAAACTCACGACTTTTGATTGCCATTTGGTGCTTACAGGGACCTCCTCTTTCAGAGTCAGTGATATTCGCATCTTCCATCTTCGCAGGGCTTCATAGCTTTCTGTAGTAGCCTTATAATGGTGCAATCGTAATAAGAAATCTTCATCCATGTTGCCATTCCATCTACCCATATACTTCAGTCTTCTAGGATTTCATCACTTCCGTGAAGCAATGGCAATGGCCCCGGAAGAATCCTTCAAATTGAGTCTATCCCCGGAAAGTACCGACTTTCTTTCTCCAGGTGCATTCGTAGTGGCAGGACTCACCCGGGCCACTGAATTCACACAATACCTAGAGGATAACCCAGAAATCGTGGTCAAGCAACTCCTGCTTTCTGATTCTAGCGTCTGGGATATTGAGAACAATTACGGATTCTTGAACACGTCTAAATATTATCCTCGCCGACCAGTGTTCACAGATTCGGATTGGGTCCCTTTTGGTGGTCCCGAAGATGATTTGGACATTCCGGATGAAGAAGCTGATGCGGTCGCTCATAATACGAAGCTGTCGAGGAAACGGAAGCGCTTGCTGAGGGATCATCTCGCAGTACTGGACCGGATCCTCAATCGCACCCATACATCCCTGGAGACATTCTCTTATCTTCTATACATTGCAAATTCTCCCAGATACAACCGCAGAAGACAACCTAGTACGAAGGCTGAAAAGGAGTTGCGCCTCTTCAATCGTGATTTTCCACGATTGAGGGATCTGACAGTCAAAGCTAGTGGTGTTTGGAAACCGTTAGCGCGGACTACTGCCGAGGCTGGCCGGAAAGTGCCCGATAATATGGAGGATGGGCAGATCAGAAGGACGCAAGTGTTTCCCCCGCTAGACACTGTCACTCATTTGCATATTATGGGTTACCAAGACACTTGTGATTACGAAAGGCGTTCGCTGTCTTCGTACCGCGACCAGTTCAAAAATCTTTCTCATTTCCGACTGACTGATCAGCGTCTCCTACCCCATGAAATTTATCCTTGTCATGTCAATGCTGCAGGATTCTGGGGCATGGTCGAAATTTTGATAAGGGGATTGTCACTAGGAGAAGAGTGGTTACGTCCCCTCTGGAAAAAAATAAAGGGTAAGTTTTGGGGAGTTTCGTACGAAGAGAAGTGCAGGTATGTTTCCTTTATTTTTATTGCGGTCGCAAACTACTCAACATCGTTCTAGGCCGTTCCCAAAAGACCTCACTGTGATAGTCCAACCAGGCTTTTCCCCCATGCTTGAGAATTCCGGGTTTTGCGGTCCGTCCGGCGTCGACTATAATGACGACCTCCACAGATTGGACTCGATGCAAGATATCGATGTTCATCTCAGTTGGCCTGTTCAAAGTGATTGGGTGAAATATGGACGGGACGGGGTGTTTCCACTCGAGAGAGCGATATTGAATTTCAAGGAGCGTATCTTTGGAGGGGATGGTGAGTGGAAGATAGGAGAGGAGCTAAGAAAAGAGACGCCTCGCGAGTGGTGGTGGTGATTAGTCTTCACATGTAATCATGCAAGCCCATACTGATTCTGCCGTTTGTAGGAACTCTGGTCAGGAAGAATCCAACGTTACGCATGAGGAATTGTGAAGGAATTGTTGCACAAACACCTTGTTTGACTAGGTTTTTCGCCATCTTTAATTGATGCAATCCTGGTTCCATAATAATATCGCAAATATACCACAGAATGTCAATGAACCGGTCTTAGACTTTTGTTTGCTATATCACGGCTAAGAAGTACCAAAAAAGGGAGGACGAAGGACGACAAGAAAATCAGTCAGAAACGTGCGCTGTCAAAAGATCTGCGCGAAACACACTACTGTATGCCGTGTCGAATTCGCGACAGGTCAACCAGTCGTGAGCGCACTAGTAACTCCATGTGGATAGTAGTACCACAATGAATGTAGTCAAAGCCTTCTTAAATTTCCATTAGCAGTTAACATTGTCATGAGACCTGAAGAGAAACACAAAGACCTTGACCGGCATGAACAACTACAATCCACCACTAGCAATATCATTATTATATGTAGAGAAAGAGAGAGAAAGAGAGAGGATCACTCAAAAGCGAACGTGGGTATGTCAACTGCGTTTGTTTATAGATTGGGCAGATGAGACTAGTCCATTTGGAAAATGCATAAGGTAGAAAAGTTTAGGAAAGAAAGGAGGAATGCATACACGGGATCATTTTTTATTCTGAGGAATTTCCGTAACAAAGACTGAAGAAAGCAGAGCGGATAATGGCAAGAAAACGAAAGACATATTACTATTACGGATGAAATACGTTTCACGCGCGTTCTATTGCGTTTATGAAGGATTCGATGGACGAGGTGAGTTGGAGAAGATGGAAAACACTTTCTCCGCGTTCTCTTTGTATTTCTTGAGCTTCTTGTTCTTATATTTCTCGGGCTCATCCACAAGTTGATCTGCTGGTGTATCACCGGTCGCAGACGTATCCGAAGAGTAACTTTGAGCACCGACTGAAGCTGCAGACTCCTTTGACTTCAGTGAGTGGGACGACACTGGTACTGTGCTCCCACCGACTGAGGGCGCAGGTGTAAACAACCCTCCACTCGACGATGATGAGCTCATTGTAGCAGAATTGGAATGATTTAGCGTTTTGGCAGACTTTGAAGAGAAAGACGACGGCGGAGGGGACCTAGGCCTGAGGAACTGCCGAGGAGTCTTCCGGAATGTAAGACCTTGATTTCTACCTCTACGAATGGAGGGACTAGGAGACTCTTCTGGGGATGCAGCTGGATCTAGATCTGAGGTCTTTGATAGCTCAGATACGGATCGAGACACAGTACCACTGCGACCCGGAGTCGAAGCTTTCCTGAACACAGCCAAGCGGTACCTATCGACAACCCCTCGGGCGAACAAACTGGCGCCCTTTGCTCCATTGCGATCTTCTCCGCCGTCCGCTTCGATAAAGTCCCAATCTTCATCTTCATCCTCGTCGCGCGAAGTGGCCTCTGCTTCGTCGGGACCGTCGGACAAATAACGGTCCAATGCGTGCACACCTGAGCGCTCTTTGCGACGAACTGGACGGCTGGCTTTCGGAGGTTGTGTCTTGGGTGGGGGAGCAGGCTTGAGTTTGTCCGCGGGTGGAGGAGGAGGAGCTGATTCTGCCGGCACTTCCTCGCTTCTGCGTGGCCTAGCCTCAACAATGGTTGCTGGAACCTCAAATGAAGATGCATTGGAAGGTTCGCGTGAAGGAGTGGCAGTTGGTGGAACGCCCTCTTCGTCGACAGGAAGAGATACGGGACGAGCTTCAGGTGTTTTAGGCTCAGGTGACTCCTCCTCTTCTTCCTCGGGTATCTTCGTGGTAGCCTCGCCCAAAGGTGGAGGTGCAAGATCGCCAAGCAAGGCACTGGCAATATCCTCGTCCTCGTCCTCTTCTTCGTCAGTCTCTTCCTCTTCGGATATTTCTCCATCCTCCTGTTCATCATCTATGAGGACAGAATGTCTACCCTTGAATGAATATCCATCGAAAACATCAACCGAATCATTCTCCTGCTCATTCTGCCTTGATATTGGATGTAGGGAAGAGCTTCGGGATTGGGAGGGAGTAGTGTTAGTCTCCTCTCCGTCGGTGCGATCAGTGTCAGTATTTTCATGCTCTAGATCAGTATCGGTATTCTCGTTCTCGTTGTCATTGAAGTCGTCAAGAACGGGTTCCATATCCAGAAAAGTATCATCGAAGTTCTGAGTATCGCTCGCGTTCGAGGGATCGATGGGTGGAATATACGGGGCTGTGAGTTTATGAGATTAGGATCCGCTGTACAAAAGCCAAGATACTCCTTACGGATGTAGCGTTTATAATACACATGAGACCAGTCTCTGCAAAGTAGGTTGTCAGAAAGTAGAAAAGGAAAGAGCGAAGTGACAGTTCAGCTGACATCATGGAAAAATATGGATGTCGTTTTATTCGGGGCTCGCATATTCTGAGGGCAGGATTCCGTTGAAGGAGCTATAGACAGTTAGTAACTGATGTTTGACTATTATCTGAACTTACCCCTCGTATCAGACTTTTTGTATCCTGATCCATAGATCTCTCATCTGGGAACTGTAGCTCGTCCTGTAGTACCCGGACATACATGTCCGAATGGTTGTTGGCCCAGAACGGTGTCTGCAGTGAACGTATGTTTCAATATAGACGAACAAGAATGGAATGAAGAACAAAGAGAATAAACTCACTATTCCAGTTAACATCTCATACAACATCGTACCAAAGCTCCACCAGTCAATCTCATAGCTATATGGCAGTGCTTGAATCACTTCCGGTGCAAGATACTCTGCCGTTCCACAAAAGGTGGTGGTTGTGTCCACTACTGGCACACCATTCCCAATCTCGGAGCCGGTATCTTTCATCCACGGGGGTTGCGCGCCGACAAAATCTTTACCAGACGGCGTTGCCGGAGCGGTGACAGCATCTCTTCGTCTGGGGAACTCTTTTGAGAGACCGAAATCGGTGAGAACGATGTGACCATCGGCACCGATGAGGATATTTTCGGGTTTCAAATCACGGTAGATTACACCAGCCGCATGTAGGCCCTCCACACCTTCGACAATTTCGGCAGCGTAGAATCGTGCACGATCTCGGCCTAGACGACCCCATCTTGCCAGCTGTGTCGCTAAATCACCACCAGGGTGGAAGTCCTGGAAGAAGGAAATAAGTGCAATGAAGAAGATACAAAAGATCAACTAACTTACCATCACCAGGAAAAGATTCTCCTTATCATGGAAACTCCACCATAACTTCACCACGAATGGGTCCTTGACCACTCCATTTGGATTAGGCTGCCCATTCCCATCAACTGCAGCCATCCTCTTCAAAACTGCCTGTTCCGTCAAGGTATGCTGCAGTTCTTGATGCGCCAGCACATGCCTCTTGGTGATTGCCTTCATCGCATATAAATCGGCGGTGGCCTTGTGTCTCACCAGCAACACTTTTCCGGCGCAGCCTTTACCCAGGACCCGTAGCATTTCGAAATCATCCACGACCACTTTGCGTTGGGACTTTTTCTTAGTGAGTTCTTTCTGGCTTCCACTTAAGGAAGCAGCAGCAGAAGAATTGGTTTCCTTGCGTTTCTTGCGCGCGGATTTGCTCATGCTCCGAGCAGCGGTAGAAATGCTGGATGATTCGTCACCGGTTTCGGTCTGAGAAGAAGAAAGATTGCCTTCGTGGACTGAAGTGTGGTAGGCGCGCGACATTCGACGGTCAGGGTCTGCTGATTGAGAGCGGGGCACGCGGCTGGTAGCAGTTGAGGGAGGTTCTGTAGAGGGAGCAGAAGTGACTGGAGCGCGCGGCTCTTCCTCACTGGCACGAGGAGTTGAGCTAAGGTCTACGACGGCGGTGGAGGTGGCGGCGGTAGGAGATGTTGGCTCAGCTGTGGTGGTTGGAGAGGTAGGTTCGGCATCCTCTGGAGCGGGCGAAGTCAGAATTTGGTTGTTGCTAGCTTCAACTGAGGACCCGGATCCAGATTCGGGTTTAGCTTCAGGTACGTCAGGTAATTCCTTCCCTCCACCTTCCTCGTTATTAAGCTCGTCCGATTCTTCCTCGGCATTGAACTCGTGGTTTTCCGCTGGCAATGCCTTTTCCTCTCCATTGTGACCAAGTTCCTCCCGATTTTCGGCAGTTTTGGAATCCAGGGTTAGACTTTCGATGAGTTTGTTCATCTTCCCGCCTCTCTCCATTTTATCTCTCGTCCCACTAACATGCGCAGCCAAGTCTGATCTGACTCTCTTGATCGCCCGTTCGACTCGTGTACTTTCAAGATCGTCAGTTCTTACACGGACGAAGCGTTTCCAGGCCCTGGCCTGGCGGACTGGCTGTAAATTGGACAGTGTAGTGAAATAGGCAGCGAGGGCGGTACTAGTGGCAGATGGAGTGGGAAGTGCAGCATTGAGCAACGCACTAGAGGCCGTGAATGAAACAAAGGGATCGTTTTGTTCAATAGATGGCGACGCGGCTGGGGTGGGTAGTCCGGAGGGTGTTGTAGAAGAAACATTGCCGTTAACGACTGGCCGCCGAGTACCAGACTTGGTAGATGTCGGTGAAGCTAAACGAGAAAGAGTGTTTAGAAACGCAGATTTGCGTTTGGGTACAGCAGGAATCGAAGCTGGGTCCAAAGGCAGAGTAGGGAGTTTGGAGGTAGAAACGATGGAGTCGTGAAGCTTGTGGTCAAGTTCGACAATCTCCATGACCGTTCTGGTGAGGGTGAGATTGTGTGTAGGTGCTGGAAGTGGAAGAGATGTAAAAATAAGAAGAAAGTCGAGAACACGCCACTGACTCTTTATGTAAAGACTATACGACCTAGAGTCGTGAGGACTTTCTGCTATGCTGACACTCCACGGACCATCCTGGTCAATCCGCACAGGACCCCTCCGGGACGGTGCAGTATCCATATGATGATTCTTGAGCATCTCTCGATCGATAAAAACTGTAGACTCTGGTTCTTCAAAAGTCAATGTTGAGCCACTAGACCTCCCCTTTCCTCTTCCCTTTCCACTATCAACTTTCTTCAAAGAAGAGGTGCGACGAGGTGCGTCTGCGTTCAATGCTCCTGGAGAGCCAGTCGAAAGACGCCCGAAAGGTGTGTTAGCTTTCTGCAACAGACTACTGCTGCTTCCTGATTGACGGGCTAAGATGGTACTTGGCATGAACTTGAGCTATCTTGCCGGTATCTTTGTGAAGCACGATATATAACGGTCTGGTAGAGAAAGAAGAGACGTTGTTTCTGGAAAGCCACGAGGAATGGGTCAACCAACTGGGATCGCCGATGCCTCGAGGCGTTCAACGGAACATGACTCACACGAGCAGTTTACTTGAGCAAGTTGAAGTTGAGATAAAAAAGAGTGTAGACTGAGAAACTTGGATGATTAGAAAAGAAATGTGGGTGTCAAAGGCAAAGATATTGGGCGGTGACTTTAGGGATAATAATAATGTTGTGAACTTTCCTACGCCCCCAATCAAGTAATCGGATGTATGGAATGATAATCTTTATTTAGTCCCATTATACGACGACATTGAAATTGTACAGAATCTATCGACAGGAGATGCCTTAGACGGTCGATTTTACTATATGAGGCCCACTCGAGTCCGTTCGGTGAGTGTTCGGTGAATGTACTTTGGATTCAATATGATTGTAACTTTTTCTGGTAGCACTGAGGCATCCCGCACCTCCATCTGGTGGGCTGAGACTTTAGTGAGCAAAAATTTATCCGGTAATTACCGGGTAACGGTGACTCAGGACAAATATACCGTTTGAGATACAACAAGACAGTGATGAAGGACGTCGATGATCGATGATGCCCTAAATGCCTATGAGATGTGCTCGGTTGTTCGCAGACTGCTCCTGCCTATACTTTTTCAGCAACAAGTCTTGAGTTATTGAAAGACAGAGTCGGCAATACCGAATGGGAAAATCTGGGAGAATGCACGAGGGCATATACTTGTTTTACGAACAGATCGACAGATATCATGTTCTACGATATATCTGATCGCACACCTTCTTAAGCCTCGGTATGCAACGGACTCGGCCACGGAACAGTCTGACGGGATGCGACCCCAGTGAGGAGGAGATAAATCTTGAACATACTTACTGCTTCGTGGCAGGAGGGAAATATCTGCCGACCGATAAACACTGGGCTGGCCCAATTATGTATATGATGAATGATGGAGGAAACTATTTGTGTTTGACGAAGTACATCATTCAACAATTGACTTGAAAAGTACGAGAGACATACGGATATGCATTGCAGCTAAAAATGCGAGTATGATTGATGACTAGATCTTACCTTGAAAAGAAGAAGCAACAACTCACTTTGGCCGAAAGAGCGTAAAACAGCTGACTGTGCAGCCTTTCCACCACTGACTTGGAAAATAAATTTACCTCCAGCTGCCTTCAGGTACACTCAATGGAATTCTCATCTATAACCATTTTGTCTCCCACCCATCCGTGATATGACCCATCCGTGATATGGCCCATCATATGGACCGGAGATCACGTTTTGGCCGACCTCAAAATTGAACGTTTGAACCTTCGCGTTATGTCCGTTGTCGCACCAATGAAGGATTGCTTCGCGGAAGTACCAACATGAGCGCCGATTTTGAATAGCCGCTCTTTGGCAGTCTTGTCTTTTGCTAGGAGTACCTGGTATTTTGCATTTCCGCTGTCTATGTGGCCTGAATGGGCTGTAAAGGAGTATGGTAACGGATTTGAGCGAAACCAGGCGCGCTATAGGTGATACAATTGGTCAGTCATTCGGGGGCAAGCCGGAATCAAGTTGATTTTGGGCAACCACACTCTGAAATTGGGCTCACGTAAGCAGCAGAGCCAAGAACAACAAGACAGACGAAGTTCAGACGCATTGTAACAGCTGTCTATTTCGCAATGAGGGAGTGCTAAAGAACGTGCATGCAAGAATGGAGGTCAATTTCTCAAGTGAGATAGTGTTCACTTACATGCTAAGGTTAAATTTGCACCAAAAATCTGGCGGTCGTTAAATATGTGTCGACAAGCTCAATGTACTGGCGTCCTCGTCCAGCGAGGAATTTTTGCACCCCCCCAACGGGCCACTGATCATTTTGATTCATTGAGTACTGATGCACTGACTCTGAGTATCATCCCCGTAGTTCTCTCTGGCAACTTTGAGGGCAAATTACGCAGCGATTCTTTTGTTCTTTGCGGAGAAGTGATCTTTGCTTTCCCTACGGTTCTGATATCGTGATGGATTACTGTGGAAGTGGTAGGAGAGCGGATATGCAACGAGGAGGAGTGCCAACGAGTCGGAATTTCCAAATTGGGTTTGCTCATATGTAATGCTGTCACATGACAGGAGCGGAGACACCCGCTCCGGACCTTCTCCGGACACAAAATGACCTGCCAACTTCCCATCCGCGTCTAGGAGGGTATATCTCCTAGGATACCTACTTCACACTACTTCACATCCCCCCACTTTGACCTGCACTCACTGTGGCTCTAGCGCTTATCGCCTCTTTGACTCGTTGAATTATCCTCCCTCTTACCTTCACTGAAATACGAATCTGGAAACACTGACAAACGACAATCGAGGCAGAAAGATTTGACGTCGAACGTATAACTATCTCTCTTTAGCTCTCTTCTCACTCTCATCTCACTCGTAAACCTACCCGGAAAATTATCAGTCATTCCGTTCATCCCAATGTCCTCCAAGGAGACCGCTGATGTTGAGAAAGCAACAAGCGAAAACAACCCTTCTCCTGCCATAACAGCTGGGGCTGTTGCCCCCAAACCAGTCATAGCATACGACGACGATGAAGGCGAAGAAAGCGATACGTATGATGATTTTGACCATGAGGTTAGTGTCGACCTCCTCAAATTGGCTCTGTGGAATCAGTCGTTGCTGCGGCTAGACTCGCATTGCTTTTCGTTCATTCTAACAGCAGAAAATGAATTCTAAATTCTAAAATTCACCTTCATAGGAATACCAAGATGGCTCCGAAGACGAAGAAGACGACGACGAGGGCCACGGGGCATCTCCCAACAAATCAAGTTTGACCGCCCTCTTACTGGGGAACGTTCGTCTTTTTTTCCTTTTATAGTATGATTCCAAAGTCTGATTCATGAACCAATCACGCCACATCAATATCTTCGTCGTTAGCCCGGTATCACTAATGGCGCCCCCGAGGTTGACGCAGAAGAGGACGGAGAGGAAGACGACGAAGACGAGGGGGAAGACTATAATGAAGGTGATGAGGACGAGGACGAGGACGCAGACGGCACTTTCCACACCCTCGCATCCACTACAAGTACAACAAATGGCAAAAAGCGCTCCATTGGCGATCTCCGCGAACATGATGATGACAGTGAAGGAGCCCAAACGAAGAAAGTCAAAGCCTAGGCACTTACAAAATTATCTCCCTTATCTCTTCGAGAAGCTCAGGCTACAGTTATACCGATATATATATAAGTATGAATGACATCGTCATTCAACTGCGAACTTCTCGACCGTATCTTTATCTCTACTTACTCTTCCATCCCGTATCCTCTGTTGTTGTTGTAGTTGAATACATTTTTCCTCGCATTCGTTAACTGCCTATGTACCTACATGAGTAGAGTGTTCTGAAGCGCTCAAATTCTCAGCGCCAATCAAACCGAATAACCTTTACCTCACTCACTCATGTGCATGAGATGGCAGATCACTCGAGAATCATTTCCGGGACGCTAAATGCTTCCCTATGGACCGAGGAAAACGATTCGGTAAGATATGATTGACGCTATATTCGAATCTTAGCTCACTGAATCAATGCATTTCGCGTCGCGATCGGAATGTCGACGCGTCTTTCGTACCGTTATTACTAGGCCATCCTTGCTCCATACACCTACCTGACTTCCGCACCCAGTAAAGAAACCCTGCGATATCTGGCTAATGCTCTTAATGACTGGCTCAACGTTGAATCCACGCAGCTGGAGCTCATCGTCAAAATTGCTCAAGCACTCCAAAATGACTCTTTACTGTGAGTATTACTAAAGAATAATACTCCTCCCTACCTGATTGGCTGAGGACCTGATTGGTGTGACGGACTGATTGCTTTTGGTTCATCATTCATTACAGTTTCGATGATATCGAAGATGGCTCTGAGCTTCGTCGAGGGCAGCCAGGTGAGCAAACTTTACCGCGTTTCCCGCGTTTGGGCGATCTATGTATCACTTGATACGATGACAGTCGCCAATAAGGTTTACGGTGTACCGCAAACCGTTAACGCTGCATCGTATATCGTTATCAAGGTATACAAGAATGCTTTAGAGCTCCGTGGCATTATGAAAGATGCTGGTTCGATCAAAGCTGGTTCGAGCCCAGAGGAGATCATAACAGGTAACACAGCTTGTCGGAGTAAATTATTGTTACTCCTGCTGATCATTTCTGTGCAGAGGAGCTTTTAAATGCTCATCGTGGTCAAGGAATGGATATTCTGTGGCGGGATCATGTGAAATGTCCCACTGAAGATGAATATATTGAGATGATCAAGAACAGTACGTTTTCCCTTTATTGCACTTTTTATGTTGCTAGTACATCAGTCCTCTCTCGAACACGGATCTGATACAAATATCATACAATATCCTTCTTCTTCTCACATTGCATTGACATATTGTCTCCAGAAACAGCCAGTCTTTTCAGGATTCTGATAAAATTGATGATGGCTTGCGTAACGAAACAAAAAGATGTGTACGTGTTTATGTTGTTTCACAATTCAATGATCTTCAACTCGCTGTCACCAGAAATTATATCCCCCTTATAGATTTGATTGGGGTGATGTACCAGATCCGCGACGATTACAGTAACCTTCAAGACGCCAGTGTGAGTACCGAAATCCCTTCTTGAATTAACAGGTTCTGTTCACCTTGAAATTCGTGATTGTCGTTTCTATATTTTTTCGTTCCTGCCACTGGTTGTTCCTTGCGACTCGATTCTCATCAGTTGGCCAGTAACTCATAACTGATGACTTGAGTCCATTTAGTATAGCGATACGAAAGGCTTCGCAGAAGATCTCACTGAGGGAAAATTCTCTTTCCCCTTGGTTCATGCCATACGCGCTGATATATCAAACACACTGCTTCTAGGTAAATCTTCAGTAAGTTACTTCCCCCGAGTCTCATCATTTTTGTCACAGATATCATCAAAGAACGCCCTAAATCTCCTACGTTGAAGAGACAGGCTCTATCGTACATGGAGAAGGAAACCAAGTCGTTTGAGTATACCTTAGCGGTGTTGCGCACGTTGCAAGCGAGGATAGATGAGGAAATGAAGATGTTGGGAGGAAACTTCAAGTTGGAGAAATTATTGGATAAGCTTCGTGTCAAGTAACAAGTTGTGTATGAGAGGCGTCGTCCTGCGCTCGCCAGACGGTGAGATTGTTAAAGGCGTGGAGCATATCAATTTCGGAAAGTTTTTTCTTGGTATTATCTATCAATTGACGTCGAAGACAGGTAGAAATCTATTTTCGAAAGTACAACCTACTCCTTCATTTTTTGATCAATTAAGTTATGATATGTATGATACATATACTGTATATATAGTGACTAAGTTACATAGCAATAGGACGCTCACTTATCCAATTTTTCCTCATTCTTTCCATGCGGTATCGAATTCGAACCCGAGGAACTCGAAAGCTCAGCGGTCGTAGGAGTTTGGCGGGAAATTTCCGGAGAAAAATGAACACTGGTTGTTGGGAGAATCGAAGTGGTTCTGTCTCCACCTGCAGTAGTGGTGTCCAAGCCAAAAACGCTTTCCTCCCCGTGATACGCCCGTCTGGGCCGTCCGAATCGCATGGCTGATTCAACGAGTGAACGCGTTTGGAGACCTCCGTCATAATCAACACCGATGCTGTGAGTAGGTCTTTGTGTGGAGAACGAACGTCCTGAGCCTACACGGACTATAATGGATGAGAACTGGAAATGGGAAATTGAATGGATGGAAATAGCATAGCATGAAAGGTGCTTACCACAAAGCCCTATCGATTCCCAGAACACAGTCAGCGGGGCATTCAGTAAATGCACAAGAAGATAAGCTTACAATGATGCTTGGCATCTATGGCACAACAAGCGTTAGAAGACAGTTCAAGTAGAGTGATCGTGAAAACGCACCGGGTTGAGAACGGCATACATGAGCGGATTTTCGAGAGCGGCACTTGTGATGAGTATAATCAAGAACACTGAATACAATGCAGCTGCTCATGATACAATCAGAGTCGCACTATGGATTCTAGGGAACTCCTACCTACCGGATTCAGTGATAATGGTCATGGTGTTTCTCAGAAGGTGCCCGCTAGTACCGGTAGATTGCCTCTGAACGAGCCATATTCGAGACGCGATGGCCACTGTGCAGAACGTGATCATGAACATAAATTCGAACACATTAGTTCGAAACTTACAACTGCAGTATAAATTGAGGCAGAGGGTTGTGATGTACATGTACTTGACTCTGGAAATGACCTGGAATTATTTGAGAGGAGATAAACAAATGGGCTAAACTGACTTACCTCGGCCACAACGACCACACCAGTCGTCGGGTTTTCAGCCTCTTTGAATGTCACGAGTGCCCAACATGCAGTTGCTAGACCGCCCAAAGTTCAGACAGCGGTTAGATAGCCTATGAACACTAATACTGACCAAGGTTTCCAATATACAATGCGGATGGGATGATGATCACTAGATAATTTTGCCCGAATGCAGCCCAGCAACGAAATGTCTATTGATCGATATGTATCATTTAGCACGAACGGTGAAGGAGACTGGCTATGTATACCAAAAATGCGTCGGCAATAAGCGTAATGGTCACATAGGCCGAGTTTTTCGCCAGTGCTTCGGCACCGGAAAGGATATTGAAGTAGTCCTTCGGATAGTTTGGAGTTCCAATATTGCTGGTGAATGCACGGAATGCACGATCGACGTCCAAAGCCAGGTGCTACGTGTTAAGATAGTGACTTTCAAAGGGGTAAGTGTATTTCACAAGTTAGTTGTTCTTACAGAAGTAATCAGGCAGAACAGGGCAACGGTCGTAGACACGAGGAAGATAGAGGTCCGGTCGTAAATTTTTCGATTGAGCAGAACCTGCATAGCGCGACCGAAGACGGAAAGAAAGAGTCCTATAATTGTGGATTAATTTGACGACTAGGCGAGCACTCGGTCGACTTACCGTATACCAAGCAATCTATAACGGTTCCTCCCAGCTCAGCCTTCACAGTCGTTACAGCCATAATGCAAGCCCGGGAAAAATCTAGAAGAGATAAGATTGACGTCGACAGCTCAGAAATGAGGACCACTTTATAATTATGTGTACCTCCGGGCTGCAGCGTCTTGGTATGAGGACTCACATCAAGAAGCAAGTTGGTTCAATGAACACCATCACGACCGCATTGAGAAGAAACACTCCACATGTAGATGGTGCGCATGTGGAAGAACCTAAAATTGCCGAGGAGATCAAGATCACTACCTCCTTCGCTCCGTCTTTCCCGCTCACCCGGGAGCGAGGAAGATCAGGTAAAGATGCTCAAAATAACAGGATTCAAAACCAAGAGACGTGACTCAAATGACAAGACGGTCAACAATCGATCTAGTCGCAAGCTGTCGTAAGCCGCGCACAAAGAAAAATCATTCGCTTCAAGTTTAGAGCATTCCGAACTGATTCCAACCGCCGGAAACTCTTCCGAAATACGCATCTTACCAGCTGCTGCGGGTTGTCCCATTGCTTCACGCTTTTCACTATGATTTGAACCATATCTTGCACGAATGCCTCTTAAAATTAGCAGTCTGTTACATGCATACTGTTCCAACCCACTTGAAATTCGCTCGTAAGCGACTCGTAAATTCCACGAGTGGATTAGGTGAGAGTCTCCTGAGGTATGCTCTCTTGGAACTTTCCGATGTCAAGACTGACTGACAGTTGTTTGAGCCTCGTATATTTACCCAATGGGTCTCCATCCTACACGTTCCTTCGAAGTCAACATTTTCAACCCTCGTGAAAGAAGATTAGTTCAGGCCACTTCTTGCTTACGTACGATTTCACCATATATATACAGGTCAATAGTCACAGCGAGGTGATATCCATTTATTTGAATGTGATATACTATTGGACCCCTAGAAGTGGGTCACACTGGGAAGTGGGGCATTCAGCATCTGCAGGGTGTAAAATGACCAATTTTTCAAAGATATAGTATCTATTTTGTAAATGAGCATTGGGCAATACTGCAAATACAAACTGGGTATGAGATAGAAGGTTGTATAATGATTGATGAACTGATTACTCGGGGCGGTCTCCCAAAGCACGTGAATTCCTTAATTCTTCGACATTGATTTTCTCGAAATTTTGTCTCTGCATCGCCTGCGGGTGTCTCTGGTGTTCTCAGTGAATCTCAATACATTGTGATACTCATAAAGGACATACTCTGACAGCTTCCTGGCCCTAAAGCTGATACTGCGCTGATTAATATGTATGAAAACTTCCAGTCATCTTGTTAGGCAGATATCTACTGACCGAGAATTTGATCTCTTGTATCTTTTGAACAGACAATCTGATTTGACTAAAACCTGGGCCTTGCAATGAGGCTAGTTATCGGAGCTTGTATACGACTACACTTAATTTTGCTATTTTTTCTGCTTGCTATGAGGTGTGTTCATTGCGGGATCATGCCAATCTGGATCACTTGTCACAATTTACCTCCACCTCCTCATCATGGTGATATTGCATGGAACTAAGGCTATTGGTATGTGGCCAATGCTTGAATCATCATGTAAAACACTGACTCTCATCATTCTATCCATTTCCAAGCTCCGGATGACCCACAATATCTGACAGCTTTTGACTCATGTATCACCTCTTCATCTACTCCATACTCTTGCATGTATCTTTACATATCCCATCATTTCTTGCAAGAATACACTGTTTTACGCTGCTATTATGTCTTCGCTATTGATTCACATTGCCTTAGAAATATATAGCCCCAAAGACTTTGCACTCAACCAAAACATTTCTCTAGCATGACCAACAATCCTGATGACCTCGAAATGATTCTACTCATCTCGAGTGAGGAGTCGGATCTGCTTGATGAGGTAAAAAGTCTCCAACTACCTGCTAATCGTGAAGAGCGGCTGAAGCTTGCTGTTACTGCCTATTTAAATTCCAATGGCAAACTCTCTGTGCGCGGAGTAGCTAAAGCATATGACATCTCTCACACAACACTCCAGAGACGCATTGAAGGTGGGGTGTCACGGGCTGAGGCTCATGCTCATGAGCAGAAGTTGTCCCCTGCTCAGGAGGGAATTCTCGTAGAGTGGATTAAGGTACAGGGTCATCGCGGTGTTCCTCTTTCCCTTGCATCAGTTGCCGATTATGCTTCCGACATTGCAGGCAAAGCCATGGGCAAAAATTGGCTTGATCGATTCCGCACCCGTCATCCTGAACTTTCCCTTAAAAACATAACTCCTCTTGAAGAAAGCCGCGCGCGTGCTCTTACTCCTGCTGCTGTCTCTGGTTTCTATGATCTCCTTGACAGAACCATCAGCAAACATCATATTCCTCCTGAGAATATATACAATATGGATGAGAAAGGGATTCAGCTAGGAATTGGTGCCCGTACTGCTGTCTTAGTTGACCGCAGTCAGAAATCAGTCACCTCTATCGAACCTGGGAACAGGGACTTGGTCACGATTATTGAAACAGTCTGTGCAGATGGTACTGCACTTCATCCATCAGTGATTTTTGAGGCACGTAGAAGGGATGCTCGTTGGGGAGAGAAGAACCCAGCCAATGCAAGGTCTGTCATCACAGTCTTATTGTCAGGTCTTGACTGATGATAGCTTGTTGAACAGTATTTTGATTTCACCAAATGGTTGGACTGATCAGGAACTCGGATTTCTGTGGCTTATGAAGGATTTTGAGCCTATCTCAGCATCCCATAATGTCACGAATGGTTACCGTTTGCTCATCCTCGATGGGCATAATTCCCATTGCACATATCGGTTCTGTAAATATGCTGAAGAACATCGTATCATTGTTATTTGTCTCCCTGCACACACAACACATGCTCTTCAGCCATGCGATGTGGGTGTTTTTGGTCCACTTGCCTCGAGTTGGAAGGCAGGTACATCTCTGTAATGATACAATTCGAGTCACTCAATATCATGTATATACGTTAACGAGCTTGCCTCACTTTTGTGTGAAAGAAAAAGGAAGGAATCTAATGGGCACTCCAACCGACCAGTCTAATACACAATATGCGAGTTCACTGCTATCAAATTTATTTAATAGCAAGGGGTAGCATTGGCAAAGGTTCCGCAAAGCTTTTGAGAGCTAAGTACAAAGCTTCGATCAATCAATTTGAATCGTTCTAAGGATTCGGTATATTCCTTTGATCAATGAAATATTATTATATCTATTGTCATACTCATTATTTGACAAGATAGACAACAGCTTTAGCTAGTAAGTGCATGATTATCTACTGGTCCATTTTGCTCCAGTGGGTCATCTATTCATCCTTCTCCTCATCATCTTCTTGCAAGGGAATAAGGCCCAATTGTTCACATTGGTTGTTGCAAACATGTTGCTCATTGAAGTGTTTTATACCTTCATCTCCAAAGTCAGTGACCCCATATTCCCTGCAATGATTCATTTCATTTTGAGCAAACAATGTAAGCATAACAAACTCACTGATGAAGTGAATGAACACAAAGGTCAAACAAAAGTTCACAAGGCTGACCAGCTTTATTTTTCCCTATAGCAGCTTTGAGAAAGATGAAGATGGTCAATGAACCAACTATTAATAGTGATGAGCACTTACTTTGTATATCAGCAAGTACATAATTCTGATTGCTCATTTGATACACAAAGTGAGCAAAAGCAGTTAGTACTCCTCCAAGCTTGTTATTGATCTGTGGAGTGTGGACATTGGAGCCACTCCACTTTTTGACAGAATTTGGGCGGCGAGGTTCAATAAGCCAAGTTATACAACTCTGAGCTTGAAGATACTCTGCATTGGGATCCTCTGGGTTATCTATAGCAGTTTCTGCTTTCCAAGAGTCCATGTCAAAACCAGATGCCAATGAAGGAAAAGTGCAGCCTTGGACATGTTCTGGTGGCTCTACTTCTATTGCAATCATTACTGTAGTGACATCAAGGGGAGTGTCTGCATAATAGTCATAAATGATAATGTATCTCGGAGGTCAGGAATTAATTTGACTTACTTGTCTTGACATCAACTCCCCCATCCTGAGCAGCCATTGTCAAGTCCATGCCTCGGGCCTCCACTTCGCCGCTCGGGATTCCGAAGATCTTCCTTTATTGTAATCTCTCTCTTATTGTTCTTTCTCGCTACA
>MU795310.1:0-30394 GCA_027886305.1 Lentinula aff. lateritia | reverse complement strand
GTACTTACAACTACGATACTAATATAACTCTGTCATTATCTTGGGACCAGTCTGTCTACGCTCTGATCAGTCGCTCCGCCTATACTGCTTGCTCCATTGTTCCGCTCTGCCGCTTGCCCCGCTGCTCCGCTTAGTCACCCCGTCTCTGACGCTTTGTGACAGATCCCTCGCTCCCCACAGTAGTTTTCCATCAGCATGTTATCGAGTTCCTTACCTCCATCAATACGAATACATTTCACTTTCTTGCCTGTCTCCAATTCAGCTTTAAGGCAGTAACAATGGAACGACTTTAGCGTTGTAGCTGCTTGCTTGTTACTCAGGAAATCCGGGACTTTTAACGTCGAGCGGCCATCTGTGAACAAGATCATCCATGTTGCACCACCCCTACTCTTTGTCCGAGACTGGCCCCAGAGATCGATATGTACCCGTTCCAAGACCTCTGATTCGTGTACCACTTTCTCATCGAATGGCCGACACGTTGCTTTTCCATAGAGGCAAGGTTCACATATGCCCTCCACTTTCTTCGACGTGATTTTCAAACCATCAACTAGATTCTTGCTTGACATACGAAGAATACGTGGGATTCTGACGTGTCCTAAACGACGATGCCAGGTGTGGATATCGACTGCCTTTTCATGCGAACGGGCGGAATTCACTAATGTGTTGCGTTTCTCTAGTACTTCCACCTCGTACATTTTTCCACCAGCAGCAATACTGTTGCTTTCACTACCCATGCCAGTCAACAGGATATTCCCATCACTATCAGTCACATTTATCCTTCGCCCAACCCAATCGCCTCGTAGACCTTTGTGATCCAATGTCATGAGAGAGATCAGGTTATGTCCAAATGACGGCGTGTGCTTCACCCCCATTAATTGCACAATTCTATTTTTCCCTCCTACCTGTGTCAGGAATTCGACGGTTCCTACACCTTCGATCTGGAAGCTCGATCCAGCAACAGCAGTCAGACCCGCTTGATTAACCACTGTCGGGTAGACGATAAAATCACATCTGTCTACCCAGCAGTGTTCCGAGGCGCCGGAATCGATATACGTTCTAACTCGTTTGGGGGAAGGAATAAATCTATTGCTGCTAAAGACAGTACAACCATCCGTGGACATAGGCGTTCGGAACGATACAGGTATGTCTCTACTCGAACCCTCACTGTCACCCTGACTCATTGTCCGATTCAATATGGGTCGACTATTTCTGTTTCGTTGGGAGTCAGGGCGCGTTTGGGTGGAGGTAGAAGGAGACGTACGTGCTGAAAGAGTAAAGGTGTCGATGGGAGAAGATGAATTGACCGTAGTGGGAGGCTCCTGGTTGTGCTTCTTGTACCACCAGGCTGGAGCTTTACCCTCGCAACCTCCCCCTTTAGCCCAACACTTCTTCAAAGTATGACCGATTTTGCTAGGGCAAGGAGGGTTTGAACAGATTAGGCGTTCGTGACGCGTCCCAGTTGTCGCTGCGATAGTAGGTTGGCTTTGGGCAGACATAGCAGCCATCTCCTTTGCTATCAACGCCCGGACCTTATTCGATTGCTCGATCTCGTTACTCTCGGATTTACGTTCGAGGTAGACTGTATGGAGGTGGATGAATGCTTCGTCACTACCTTTCCCTGGGACGTTCCTAGTCTCGGGCTTCCAGTCAGTGGGAACAGATGCCAGGATAATAATCCGAAGCTGGGCATCTGTAAGTGTACCACCTACGTCGGTAAGCTTCTTCTTCAAATTCTTCATCTTCTTCTCATGGTCCTCCATTGTACAGGGGTCAGGATCAAATTTCTCCGCCCTCAGCGCATGATCAGCGAGATAGATGAGCTGCTCGTCTTTCCGCTCAAATTTTTCTGTCAAATCTTTCCAGATGTTAGCAGCTGATTTGGTGAGATCGAACCCAAGACCGGTGGCGTCGACGGTGTTAAGATTTATAGTAGCTGCAACGAAACGGTCGCACATATACCATTCTTCAGGATAAGGGGTCGGGCTATAAGCAGGAGTAGCTGTTACTGATGGGTAGACACTGCCTGCTGCAGATGAATAGAGAGAGGAGGCTGGCTTGACGATGGTACCGTCAAGATAACCCATGTAGCCCCTAAGTTGAGCTGTGAGTTCAACGGCGGCTTTAAACCTGCTCCAGCTGTCCTTTCCAGTGAGTTTACTCTCCTCCGGGAATATCGGAACATTGACTTGATTTGTCGACATACTTGGGCGATGGAGATTCAGTAGGTTCGTGAATTACAATGGAGTATATTCAGGCTCGGGAAGAGCCCAGTCTCATAATCTGTAGGAATATGTAAAGCTCAGTTGAACAGGAAGATCAACTGAGGATAAAACTAATGGAACAAAAATATATATCCCGATCACTAGATCGGGTTTGGTAAGCCGGAACATAGATAGGTAAAAGGTATAAGTGGTCAAACGGAAGTATAGATAGGAAAAGAAATACCGTAACGAGTAATATCAAAGCTAGGTGTACGGAGTATTCTCCAACATCCTTGTTCACTAGCATTAGTGCCGCACACAGGAATGAGGGCAGCATCGAAACGTGAAACTCTAACCACTTGATTGCGAGAGTTATAGTGGCAAGGATAAGCAGATACCATGTCGACCGTTTTCCAGTCATACAAGTCTTTGTTGTTGAACTTCAGGTGGTGCCAGATAGGGAGAGTGTTGAACGGAAGGGTAATGAATTTAGCCATCTCCAAAACCTGCCATGGTACAAAGCTGGGATGTTGGTATTGTGAGATAAACCGTTTCAGCGCAGTGACAAATTGTGTCACATGATACCCAAGCGGACCTGTATCCTGAATCTTTGACAACGAGACTGATTTGACCGTAGGATGCTGTGCTATCCTTTGTGTGAGCAAACATCAGAGGTCTTGGAGTGTCCGCATAGCCCCAGGGAAGTCATAGCGCAGACCAAGGGGAGGAACAGAAAGAAATGAGGTGGATGTTGTCGACGTCAGCTTTGTCCTTCTCCATGCAAGATAATGTGAATGATAGTGAATCTTTTCCTGACGCTCTAGCCATTTCGTCATTTGAGTATACTCATCCTTGCGGTTGGATGCACGATATGCATCTTTAGCAAAGTCGATATGAAGCTGTTCGGTGGTCTCAGTGTTATAGCTGTCGCAGGTTCCAAATAACTTGATAGCACGGACGTAGTGACACATGAAGTGGACTTTTGGGATATTGAAGTGCTGGCGCACATTCAAGTCAATGAAGACCTGCTTGTGATCATGGAATGTCTGTAAGACCTGCTCAAGGATGTTCAGGGATTCATCGCTATGAATGGGATAGCATGCAAGATAGAGAAAGTCAAGGAGTGCGCGTGTTGCAGTCATGAGAGCATGTGATTGGTGAGGAGTTCAGTGGGGTATGTTGATGATGATACCTAAGAGGAAAGTACACATCGCCCTGTGTTCTGTTCCGCTGACCTGTGACAATGTTGAGATACCTTTGTGAAACTGGCGGATACTGTGGTTGGGGTGAAGACGACGGATGCGTGCATCGATTTCATTAGCACCACAAATACTTGTAATCCACCCGATGAGGTGCTTCATCACACCCTGATACATCTGGTGAAGAATATCAGGCGTTATGGATCGGAATATGTCGGTAAATGGCAAATCTTCCCAAAAGGGATGCTGGACAGGTTTGATATTCGCATCGAGGCAACTATGGACCCAGCCATTAGTCCCAATGAGTTTCGTAGCTGCTACAGATTTCTCTGGATCCCGAAATGGCGAGGTGCATGGGAATTCACCTAGATCTTCCTTGGTTGACATACAAACGGGACAATCCCCAGAGTATGCACAGGTGACCAATATCTGCTCTGGATAGTCGCCAACATAAGCAGCTAAGATAGGATGACAGCGACGTTTGACACCATCACCACTCCTCATGTCGATACCATGAATACCTGCCTCCTTCAGTGGGGTAACTAAGTGGGTCATACAGGCATGAAATAAGTTGGCCACAGTTCAACGCCGCTGAGCTTTATTGGTAATGTGTGCCAGTTTCGATGTCGGAAAGTAGGCGAGAAGAATTTGTCCCTGATGTGAAGGTTTTCTTCGAATCTCCTTTGGGAGATTTCCAATTGTTAGATACACTGGATATGCAGTCTTGTTCTGAAACAGTGTAACTTGTGTCTTGTCACTGGATGAGATAACTGGAATGATAGTTGCACCCGGAGTTTCAGCCTCGAGTGCGGTCTAAGCAATATTAGACTTCATTTTCGGATACAGGATGCAAATCTCACCTGAGTAGCCCACCACCATTTACTGGTGTAAAGATCATGATACAACCGGCAAGTCTTGTCTGCATCTGAGTAATGTCGCTCAGGAGCAACATAAAGATACTGCACATGTTCTGGGGATCCATATAGAGCACAAATGCACTCCAAGATATCTCGTTTGTAGAGATCAAATGCTTCTCCCGCAATCACAACTTCTGCGCATTTGAATGAGGGATGTCAAGAGGGAATTTGGGTATCAATGATGTTATTAATTTCTGCACTGCTTCGATATGATAATCCGAGAGCTTCACAAACCTATTGAAATAACAAAAATATTAACAATGAACTTGATGTTGAACTCTAAGTAATATACATACACCCTTGATTTCGAGTAGCTCTGAAAACGCGGTTGAGCTAGGTCCACACATTTTCGCCCATTGAGCAATTTCCCAATCAACATGGGACGTAAATGGAGCCCAACGGTTTGCCTCTATTCCAGGAATTTGCGACTCGTAATGAAGAAACCCATCTGACGAGTTATATGAGACTTGTGCAGAATCAGAACCAGGAATAGGTGTCCCTGCCTTGCCACCAAAGACAGTGACATGGGCGTCATCATGATGAGCTGGAAGTGAACGAAGGAATGAGCTTTTTGGCTGGACAGCTGAGTCAATATCCATATGATCATCCTTGTCCCCATTACCATCTACTGTCACAGATTTCCGGGGCGCCTCCCAAGTTTCCTCTAGCTCAGTCTGAGAATCATCTCCATCATGGTCTGTGTCATCTTCATCCTCTTGGCCAGTGGTTCCTTGTATGTTGTTGGTATCTCCAGAGCCATCACCGAAACCAGGCAAATCTTCAGGCCCATAATCATTTCCGAAAAAATCTCCTTCGAAATGAGGAGCACAATTTGGACCATCTTTCTGAGTAAATTGCTCAGGGGATAAAGGCGGCGAGGATGTATTGGGGTATCGTAATGATGGAGGAGAGTAAGACCTGCGTGGACTATGCTTACCACCCCGTCTCAATGCATCCACCCAAGCTTGACCAGCTGCTCAACACTGAGACTTTGTAGTTTGATCCTGGTGCTGAATGAGGTATGACGTCTGTGTGAAATTCCTTCCGCAACCAGAGCAACGATTTGGATGGGTAGTAGAAAACATATATTGCATGCAAAGATAACAAGTACAGCTTTGTTGAACCGTCTAGGGTAATCCTAGGTTCTGAGTCGGCAAAAAAAATACTCACGGTTCATTTTCTTTCCTGTTTCCTGCATGTTTTCTGTGTGTCCTATTTCTTATATACCTTCCTTTCTTATCATTTCTTCTATTCTTAATGTCTTCAAGGGTGAACAGAGTATCTTCTGCTGACAATCCTTCAGCCCTAGTAACACCAATCATGAAAAACCAACCAGAACGTCGACAAACACGAAGCAGTACCAGTATCCACACTGTCATCCCGGCATCTGAAACCAACAAAAAGCAAAAACCACCTGGTATGGACCTTGAAACTCAACCTCCTATGTATCTTACCTGCATATTTGTTGTATAGTGGAGCCGTTGGGAACCAAACTCAAGAAGCTGAAGAGTAGCCCTCACGCTGCACCTAATGTAATCAGCAAGAAAAAGACAGCTGCTAGTCAAAGGAACCGACCTTCGAATGGTGAGCCACATGATTCTGATCAAGAAATGTCATGAATGCTATATACATGCACAGGGACTCACCAGACCAGGTACCGTGCAGTCGCAATCAATGTAGATGAAGAAGAAGGTATCACTTCATGTATATTTTATTAGTCTATGACTTATTGATGACGAACTTGTCAAGTTCCTCCACTAAGGAAGTGGAGGTCACACAACAACAAAGATCATAACACAGTCACAGCTAAAATGGTAGCAAAGGAAGCAGCAGAAGAGTCTGCTAGTGAGAATGATGTTGATGAATCAGACATCGAAATCGAGCAAGAACGCACAGAAGATCAGATGGCTGCACACCTTTTCGAGCAAGAAGTAAGTGAATAGCTAATTCATTGCTCAAACCTATATTCATGGTCTTCTAGACACCGCGGCTCACAATGTTTGATGAAGACAAGGAAGAGAAATGTATGTTCATGTTTCTCAACAAGCATGTTGACTAATGGCAATATTCCCAGCTCATCGACATCGTTCACATCATTCGCGTGCATCTAGCCAATCAAGCTCTGCTTTTGCCTCAACTCCGCCTCTGACTGATTTTGACGCCGCTTCTGAACCTGCAGATGATAGCTTAATTGTTGACTTCAATGATAGTATGGACAATAGTGCACAGGATGACAGGCAAAACATGGTATGTATACATTGTTAGCCTCTAATTTCATGCTTTTGAAATCATACTCATGATGTGGCCAGGTTCCAGTTCGCAAAATCTCAAAAAAAGCTGCCCAGAAGCTCGACTATGAGGTATTGTATTTTTCCATTGGTATTCTCATGCTAAGACCATGCACAGCTACCTCAAGTTTCAGCTGAAGCCCTTCTGGCTATACAAATGGCACCCTCCCCTGTGCAGTGGGCAAACTCTTCCACTCTCAGCACAATTCTGTGGAAAGATTGAACAAATAGTAATGCTGCATACCAGGGCCGTAGCTGGATATTGTCCTTGACCAGCCAGCCTGCTCCAATGCGCAAAGTCATTGACTGAGCTATGAAGGAAGGAAAAGCTGACCTTTTGATGGGTCATGAAATCTGCCCTCTAGAGCCTGAAGGACTGAAACACCTCGCTCTCAAGAAATTAGTCAAGGCAGCAGATTTTTTCGGGTGGGATGGCGCAGCTGATGTTGCACACCGCTTAGAGGAAGGTGATCATGACAGCTATGTGAAGCCTTTGACAACATATGTGCGCCGCAATTTATAATTATGACATTCATCCTACAATTCTGTTCTTATAGGTCAGCTCCCGCATTGGTAATGAACGTGCAAGGGAGCTCAAAGGTCCGGGTCTCAATATCATCATAGTCAATGCTTATGGTTTCACTGGATTGAGTGGTCCTTCTGCCGCTCAACAAATTATCCTTACTTGGCACTTCATGTATGGCCTAGATTCGGTAGGTCATCAACAGCTATCTCTGTACAAGGCTGATCCTTGCTTTCCTCTGGTTCCTTCCCATAGCAAGGCAACTTTGATGACATGAAACCTTTCCAGCACAAGGCCTATGTTGACTATATCCGTGCCATCATGTTTGGCAATAATCTATACTCAGGCGTGGTTGCCGCTAATCATGCGCGCTTCATTTTATCTATCAAGGTGAAGCCTTTGGAATTAGAAGTAACGAAAGGGATGGTAGCAATTGCCATGGCTGGGGTACGTATCAATTAACTTATAGGTGGAAATACCAACACATTGATGCCCAGATTCACGCAATGCTGCAAGATTATGCCAATGGTCAATCCAGAGGTAAAGCCGCAAGCTTTCCGTTGCCCGAAACTCCCGGTATTTGGACCTCGGCTCTGTCAGTTCTTAATAACATTGAACGTGTCAACCTTCCGTTGTACCACAAGATCATGCATGAACTTTATCTGGAAGCTTCGTAAGACTGGTACTTCTCGTTTGACCCTAATCTCATGTGTTTACAGAGGTGCCATACCACTCGACAAAGGCAGTATGACTCAGGAGAATGTTTTTGACACTGTCAACTGGGCTGCACTGGCTGCGATTGATGTAAATCAGTCTGATAACAGTGTCATTGTTTCTATGTCTTCTCTGTCTGGTACATCTGGTATGTACCCTAATATGAAGCCCTTTGTAAACTGATGTTTCTAGCAGCTGCAGTCACTATGTTGGGCTCCACCACCCCAGTCACTGCAGTATCAAGCGCTGCTGCTGTGGGCTGCGCTCCATCTGCTACTGACTCCGGCTCGTCCACATAAGAATTCTCTAGTAATTGTGTCATAGTTTAACCTTGTTTTAATGTTTCTATCTTCATCAGTACAATACATTCTCTTGAAAGTCCTATAATGTCATTTGAATTATTGAACAAGAAAGTGATCATGAGCTCATTACCAGCTAATTACGAGCTGAATAGTAACTGATTACTAGTATATCACTGGCTAAGTACTTAATAATTACAAGTAGTATTCGAGTAACTTCAGGTAATTTCATACTAAGACGGAAATGCTAACAAGGATTCCTCGAAAAAAATTCTCGAAGGTTAGACAAACATTCACAGGATCTCCCAAAATATTCCTCAGATTATGGTAATTGGGAAGGGGGGCCTGGCTAATTAGCAAAATCTGCAGAATCTGGTTAATGCGGCTAATTTACAAAATTCTGGGTAATTTCAAAAAGTTTTCGCCCAATTTCCCGAGGGGGGTTTTCCTGATTGGCAATATGGCAATGTCTTAAGAATGGATTAGATAGAGGTACAGGCAACGTCCAGAGAACTCGTCAACATCGAAGGCAAAGCCTGGGGAATCGGAAGAAGAAGATTTGGAATTTTTGGAAAATAATAATGATTCGAATTTTGATTGGAATACTTTGAACTAGTTGCCCCCATTGGGGACACAAACCTTGCTTGAGGTGTTCTGAACACTTATGTGTAACCTACCACTTATCAACAATACTGTTACATATATATCTATCATCAAAGCTGTTCTAACACATTACAGCCTGACTACAAGGTGTTGAACCAAAACCAAAATACATAACCAATAAAAACTGATAACTGTACATGGACTGAAAATATAACCTATTCAATACACTCACTTTTTGGCTGACCTGGCAGTCCTAGCTATCTTCAATGGCTCTGCTTTCACATTCTGAGCACCTGAACACCATTTACCATTGGCATTTACTATTTCTGCTTTGAAACCAAAACTCATCAATGTACCATCATATGATTTCACTACACATACCTTTTGACAGAAGTTTTTCATCCCCAAATGTGAAAGCAACATCATTCCTGATGGTAGATGTTGTCAAGACCATGCTCAGCACTTCCTGCTGGTGTTGGCTTTCCAGAGATCCTGGACTTATTGTAATCTTTATCTTATTGTTCTTTCTTGCTTCACATTCCCTTTTGACTTACAATGGACCTTCTGTTCAGGGTCCCAATAATTCTCTTAGTCTACTTTGATTGTCTTATTCCTTATCCTGATGGTACTAAATGTACAGCCTCTATTAGTTAGTCTGGCGCTTTGCTCTGAACTGCCGAGTAATTGATATAAATACTCCTGAACTGTACTTTAGTTTCTCAGTTTAATTATCAACTTATATCACTCCAGATTGCTCTCTCTGTCTTCTGAAGGCTCAATACCTTGAGCACCTCTGTCTCGACCTTAAAACTTCTAAGTTCTTTGGTTCGCTCCTCATCATCAGCTTCACCACTAAGCTTGGCCTGGCTGCTACTTGTTCCTCCACCTCTGACTCTACTCTCTGGGGACTAGCGGCATAACGGCGGTGTTGTTAATAACTTCACTACTGTCCCACTATAGCTTCCGCACTTTGGTACCAAATGGCCTTGGCACAGTTTTATGGTATATATGATCTTAACAGATGTAGGAAGTGCATTAGGCTTCAAGCTGCTGCCCTGGACCCTAGTGCACAGCTGTATAGCAGCAGAACCTTGCACATGCAATAAGAGACAAAACAGAGGCAAAAAATCAATGCATGACAAAGCATAGGACAATGGTATGTTCAAGTGTTGGTCAGCAAGATGCCGTAAAGACATGAAGGAGGCAAAGTAGGCACAGGTGTGAAGGAGATGAAAGCATACATGTTTTTGGGCAAATAAAACAGTGGTGGTGCAGGTTGTCATGAAGTACGTAGCCCCTATCATTTTCCTTTTCTCACCGTCTCTATGCCCTTATTTGTACAATACATCACTCCATCACTTTCATGTCCCACCATTGTCAAACCCTCATCAATTACTGATCCACCTGACCCCCTTCATCAATTACTGATCCATCTGTTACCCTTCTCCTTCTACCAGCTTCCCCCACCTTCTTTATCTTTGAACTGTATAGTATTACATTGTTATTTCTTGCAGATCGGATTGTGTATATGAAGCCAGCTCCCCACAACCTGGTCCCTTATCTTGACCTTTCTGTCATTATCTTGGGACCAGATATGTGCCTACTTACTAGTATTTATGTCTACAATACTTAATACAACTCTGTCATTATCTTGGGACCAACCTGTCCACGCTCTGCTCAGTTGCTCTGCTTCTACCGCTTGCTTAGCCGCTCTGCCCCATCGCTTACCCCGCTGCTCTGCACTATTGCTCCACATAGTCACTCCATCTCTGACGCTTTGGGACAGTGACCTATAATTATTCTATGTAACTATATGCCTCTCTGTTTTGATGGTTGTATCTTCTTTAGGACTGTTTAACAGGAGAATTTTGCATGGTGTAATCAAAAGGAGACTGAAACAATCCTTGTTTGAAATGTTCTTTTAACTCTGATAACTGCAAATTCTCTTTGCCCAAGAGCAATGAACCATGTTGTGAGAATACATGATACCATTCAGGAAGATGGTTGAGCACCCAATATTGAGCAGACCACTGTGCTGTCAACCTAGCCTCCCCAATGAGTCTATCTTCTGAAGGCTGGGTCATGCTCGGGAAGCTGATCTTCATCACTGTAAGTCCTGTTTTCATGCCAGATGCAATTAGCTTCCTTATAAAAACACACCACCTCAACAACAATCAAACATCAATCAATGCCCTCTGCTCAGTGGAGGACTTTTGTTATTCTGACTTTTTGCCTACTGCCATCGCTCCGTAAAAGTATAGGTAGCACCGACAAAAGATGACAGATCTTCTTGGAAATTGAATGGTAACTATTCTGGATTGCGTAGGTGATCAAATTCATACAAGTCCAGGTTGGGGGTAGAATCCAAGTTTATCTGTGGAAAGTTTGTTGAGCTGACAGACCATGGCCAGCCATGAGGAGTGTCTTTGACTTGTTATTCAAGATGTGGAATGAATGGCTGAGAGCAAAAAGTAAAAGAGTGATTTCAATTAGTGAACATGAACATTAAAGTCAAGGTGTGATTATGAGAAAAAGGCGGAGATGGAAGTGGCCTGGACATGAAATATGTCTGTATAACTAACTGTTGCTTGAATAATGATAGAAGACTTACCTGGCTCTTGTGGTTGTTTGATTGACTGCAACTGTGGAGGACCTGCTTGTGTAGTAGTCGACAGTGAAGGACTTGTTGCTCCTATTGAGCTCTCTGATGAAATTCTTTTTGGTGCTTGACCCACCACAAAGTACAGCAATAATCCCCCAAATCACAACAACCTTCTTTTCCAGATAATCTGATACTTCCAGGTCTTCAGTGAGATGCAGAAGCTGAATGTCAAGTCCCTCAAGATCTGGCTTTCTGTCTATTTGTACCCAATATTATACAAGCACCTTTGATCTAAGAAGGTGGCAGTGCTATAGAGGGTTGTGGCAGTGAGTGTACACGTGACGGCGTTGTATTCTTTCTCTTGATGAACACACAGACGAGCGGACTGGGGAGTGTGCTGGAGGAGCTGACGCGGGACTACGAGCGGGTACAGCCTGGGGATGGGATGCAGTTTTGTGCGAACTGGTTCCAGCGGCGGCTGGAGGAGCAGCGGAGACGAGCGAGAGAAGCATTGGAGACGTCATTCACCAGCAGCCGCAGACCCTCCGTCATCGACGAGGCGATCGATCCCCGCAGCAGCGTTGGCTTCACCAATCCGTTCTCTACGTCATCTGCTCCGCTCATCGGCGGCGGCGAGCTTCTGCACCCCCCGAACAGCGCGATCTTTGCCCGCCGCACGAGTGTCAGCGCAGAGTCCATCCCGATCGAGGACCTCGTGCACTCTGCCCACGTGGTCATCCACCCGAAGACCCCCGCCCAGCTCGCCCGGATCAGGTCATCGATCAAAAACAATTTTATTTTCCGCGATCTCGACGAGGAGCAGGAGACCGGGGTCCTCGATGCCATGCGCGAAGTCCAGGTCGCAGAAGGCGAGGAGGTCATCCGCCAGGGCGATGTCGGCGACTTTTTCTATGTCGTCGAGAGTGGCATGCTGGATTGTTACATTCTCGGCGGCGTCGTCGAGCCCTCGTCACCGACGTCTCCAACGACGACGACGGCTCCTGCTCCGCTGCCCATCCACCCCCTCTACGGCACCCTCGTCGCCTCCTGCGCCCCGGGCACCTCCTTTGGCGAGCTCGCGCTCATGTACGGCCACCCCCGCGCTGCCACCGTCCTCTCCCGCACCCCCGCCGTCCTCTGGGCCCTCGACCGCATCACCTTCCGCACCATCATCCTCGCCGCCGCACACCGCCGTCGCACCATGTACGAGGGCTTCCTCCGCGACGTCGTTCTCCTCCAGGGCCTCAGCCACAGCGAGAGGAGCAAGATCGCCGACGCCCTCGTCAGCACCGTCTACGACGACGCTCAGGTCGTCGTCCGCCAGGGCGACGTCGGCGACACCTTCTTCTTCGTCGAAGAGGGCGAGGCTCTCGTCCGCAAGACAGCCGCCAATGGTGACGAGTTCACCGTGGGCAAACTCGCCAAAGGCGACTACTTTGGCGAGCTCTCCCTCTTGAGGCTCGCGCCCAGAGCCGCCACCGTCTCTGCCGTCGTCCGCCCCACCGTCCAAGACCACTCGTCCCTCACTCCCAAGAAAATCGGTCCCAAGCTCAAAGTCGCCGCACTCGACGCCCCAGCCTTCACCAGACTCCTCGGCCCCCTCAGGGAGATCATGGAGCGCAGAGCAGGCGAGAGTTATCTCATGTAATCTATATGTATTCCTATCTCTATATATCAATTTCTTGCCATTCCAACCGAACTAAAATACAGCGTGTAAAACGATTCTGCTTTCAATCTAGCCCCCTCGCCTGCTTGCGGAGCTCATTCCATTTCACAAAGACAAACACCACACCAGTTCGAACCGCTGTCTCTCCGACACCCAAGGCTGCAGCGCTCCGTCCTCCATGACCGGTGACCGGTGACCTCCCAATCAACCGGGAAGGACCACACAACACAACACTGTCGCGGATGTAGGAGGGAGTTCAAGCCTTGTCAAGTGCCTTGGACAATGGATCGATGCACTTCAATGGCGATGAAGTCTGTCACCTTCTTGGTGGCCCCCCAAGTATTTGCGTCCCTTCAACCCCTTGTCTGTAACTTGAAAATAAGTAACAAAAATAAATAACCCGATAGGAAAGGGAGACTCGGATTGAGGTATTTAGGCTATCTATCTGGTTCCTGGTTATCATCAAAGATAAGCCAAAGTCTGCATGCGCCGCTGAATCCTTACAGGAGTCATCATACTCCAAGTAACCATCAGCTGTAAGCGAGCATAGTCGTGCACAGCCTAAAAGCCTGTCCTCGTATTCAATGAAAGAGCGTCCGGAGGGGGTTGCTCACCTAAAATCACAGCTGTATTTTTTTCTTTTCTTTCTTTTCTTTCTTTCTTTCTTTCTGTCCTCATTTGTTGCTGGTCAACAAAACTTTGTCAACGATCGTCGTCGTCGTCTTCCCCCATCTCACTGACCAGCGGTAAGACCCAACTTTCATTCAGCAGCTTGTACAAGAGTACTACCCTTCTCTCTGAAACCCGAGTCACATTTACTGCCAGGATATAGATATACATATACATATAACTTTGCCCCACCGAACTAAACCCACCAACCAACCAACAAATCAATCATGCACTTCCGTGTCGCCACCTACCTGATCATAAGCCTTGCCGCCCGGGGCATGGTGAATGCGGTCATCGTTCCCATAAGCAACTCCAGAAAGGTGCGGTGTTTTATTCCTTTGTCTTTGTCTTTGTCTTGTTTTGGTTTTTTTAAACAAGAGGTTTCCAAGCAGACGGACGACGGACTCTGCTCCCACTGCCCCCAGTGCTCCGACTCATGCCACTACCCAAGAAACATCCGTCAGCATCAAGAAGGAGAACGAAGACCCGGAGATCCTGTGGTCGTATGATCCCCACCCGAATGCCCGGTATCCTCTTCCACGCTTCGACCGTACGGATGCAGACGCGCCGCAGAGCATCTGGTTAATGCGATGCTCAAAGAGCACTCACATGGAATACCGCGTATGAGCGCAGACAGTCCTAGATTCATCGGTAATCCGGAGCTCCTCAGCAGCAGAATCATGTCCGCAGTCAAGGTTGGCCGGGTGATGTGTCCCTTTGAGGGTTGATCACGGAAAGGGCTTCGTATTTATGGAGATTAGCGCTACAAAGGTGGGTGTTTTATTCTTTTTTTCTTTTCCTTGTTTCTTGGTTTTTGTTTTTTTTTTCGAAGAAGAATATGTATACAAAGCAGAAAGACTCGAGAAATTTTCCTTCGTATTTACGGAAATTTATCATGATCTGACTCATTCAACAAACAAGGGATAGTAAACTGCAGTTGCAGCGAGAACGGAGAGGGAGGGGGGAGGGGGTAAAAGTACAGGGTAGGATACACATATGTTGTACTACAGCCAAAAAAAAACATCATTCCCTATCCGAGTTCCTCGTATTCCCGGGCCCGTCTCTGAGAAAAAAAATCATGAGCTAGGTAGGTCAAGTCCGGTGTCGAACCATTTTTGGATCAAGCGACGAGCGCTTGTGTGAAATGTGAAATGCAAATTACGATGGTGCTGTAAACTGACCAACGTGAGTTGGGGACAAGGAGAGAGAGCGTGGAATTAATGATTCCACACAACCCGGGGGGGTGCGGAGGCCGGAGACGAGACTACCCGTATGCTGAGGCGTGTGTCAAGATGTAACCCGACAACCGACAACCCAAAGGTCAAGGCCAGGGTGTACAAGGAGGCTCCTTGAACGACTCTGTATTCGAACAAATAGAAGATTGAGGATAATAAGTGAACGGTAATTCTAATGGTGCCAATGTGCTGAAACAAGTGGGTATCAGTGAGTTCCCCAACATGCCTCTGTCGTCAATGAGTTCCTTGAAGATGATTTCAGCGACGGTGTTGCGTTCTCCCTCGAAGAATTTGCGACCCTCATCCTCCTTTCGGCTGGTTGGGAGGTCATGGAGGACAAAGCGCTGAGCATGGACAACCAAGGGGTAAAAGACTGCGTTTGAAGCGTACCTGACTGTCGCGATAGGCATGGCAGAGGGGGGAAAGCGAAAAGCGAAAGGGACACGAGAAGCAGCTGTATCGACCACTTGGAAATCTCTTCAACGTTCTGAAAAACTCGGATGAAGGGAAAGTCCGCTTAGGAAGGGACATAGACGAGAATATTTTTCATGTCCAAGATCCTCGTCCAGTGTTTGGTTCGCGAATAGAGAGGAAGCCAGATCTAGGAGACATCTACATTCATCTTCTGGAACTCACTGAAGATCAGAAACTATCAGATTATCTTGAAAAGAAGAAGAAGATTGGTGTGTTTTGGGGGATTGTTGCTGTACTTTGTGGAGGTCAAAGCACCGAAAAGGGGGAATCTCATTGGAATTGAGCATATGTAAAGCAGGGATATTATCAGGACCATTTGTGAGTCCACGAAATCGTTTTGACTTCAATACCAATTCACAGAGGGGGACCAAAACACCAACAAATGCATCATCCCGGTCGGCACCAAAGGATCGCGGCGTGGATCAAGACATACTTCGAGAGCAACGGCAAGTCCTTCATGTCGACTACTTTACGAGGAGGTCCTCCACAGTCGCAGTTAATCAAACGGCCAAAGAGACACCTACCAGTAAGTCCTCATCACTGCTCTCGTGGAAGCTAGATAGGAACAGATATCCGCAGATCCAGTAGTCAGGCCAAAGAAGAAGGACGAATCTCATTCCATGTCACAGTCAGGCTCAGGACACTTGAAGAGGTCTGAGAGAATATTGAGGAACAGAAGTACGAGAATATCTTACCTTTGTAACAAAACCCTGTAAGGAGATGCTCTCGAATGGATTTATTCGGAGTCACGCAATGGGGATCACGGCTGACGATAGCGAAGTTCGGTTTCAATATCACGATCGTTCCAAGGTCGTCGAGAGCCAGGTAAATTTTCTCTCATTGTTCCAACAGTTGGTCGTACGGACGAAAGAAACGGACATATTATATGCCCGGGCCGCCTCTATTTCTGCGTTTTTCTCACAGTCACATCTTGACTTCAACGTTCATGTGTTCACTAATTGACATCGCTCTTTTACTTTTTGCTCTCAGCCATTCCACATCCCGAACAAAGAGTCGAAGACGCTCCTCATGGCTATGGTCTGTCAGCTTAACAAGCTTTCCAAGGAAAAACCTGGATTCATCCCCAACTTGGACTTGAACGAATTTGATCGCCTACGGAATCCCGAACAGTTAACGTTCAATTTTCAAGATGATCCGTCAACTTTAGTCGGTGCTACCTATACTTTTACTGGAAGCGATGGTCGCGGGCGAAGAGTCAGAATAATGCAAGTCCTCTACCGAGCGGAGGGCATCATTGGTCGATGTTCGATTGTTGTCGAGGTGGTGTGTCTTTGTGAGGAAGCTGATTGTGTCTGGCATGAAGAGGGGAATCAGAAGACGAAGGTGATGAAGATCAGCTTTCCAAGCAAGACTCGGCCGTGCGAAGACGGACTGATTGGGGAAGCAAGGTCGAAAGCAGAATCTTCTGGTCAACGCTGGGCGCTCAACCATCTTCCGGAAGTTATCGATTCTATCACATTCCCTTACCACGAACACACCACGGTTCAAGGTCGTCTGAAGAAGCATCTTAAAGACGACTACGAGGAACGAGTAATGCGCGTTACGTTTTCAGAGAAGCTTCACCCACTTTCAGAGTTGACAGACCCGAGAGAATACGCGCAAGTGTTTTACGATATTTTACAAAGTACGTCGCTGTTCGATCGGTTGTTTTACCCTTCCTTACCTTGTTCTCGTACTCCTCTAGTCCACCAGTGGCTTTACGAATGCGTGGGGATCCTTCATCGTGATCTCAGCTCCGGAAACATCATGTACAGACGCATAGATGGCAAGGTATATGGTGTATTGAACGATTTCGACCTTTCCTCTCGCGTCCGCGATATGGACAAGGGCCCGACTTCCAACCAACGGACTGGTACCAGACCGTTCATGTCTGTCGATCTTCTTAGTCCCGTTTGGGAGGGTGGTCATCTTTATCGCCACGACTTGGAGTCCCTGTTTTATATTATGCTTTGCCTTGCTTGTCGCTACAATGCGCCGGGTGTGCCCGCTGCCGAACCACGATCATTTTCGCTATGGTTTAGTGGAACAGATCGGGAGATATTCAATGACAAGACCACCTTCTTACTCGACCATTTTCAAAGTCTACCCATCCAGTCTTACTTCGCCGGCTTCCAGCGATGGTTGCGCAAGATTTATGACCAACTGCGTGGTGGGTATATTCAACGTCCATTTTCCGCCACAAACTTGTCAACATCGAATGAAGAGTCGGAGGAGTCAGAAGATGAAGACTTGGAATTTTTGCAAAATGATAACGATTTGAATTTTGATTGGAATACCTTGAATAGACGTCTCTTATGCTAGAATGCGGTCTGTAATGTCCTCGTTCAAAGGAAAATCTCTACAGACTAGGTGGGTAGGAAACCCGAATCATTAACTGCGTCTTGATTATTCATTTGTTACCCTTGGTTGATACATGCTTTTCTGCTCTATCTATTTTATGTATCTATATGCCTCTCTGTTCTACATGCTGGTTTGTATAATCTACTTTGGAACTGTTTAACAGGAGTAACCAAACCCTGTAAGAGGTCGACTTAAAAGTGATCAAAGAATTTTTATTTTTTGTGATAGCACTCTGCATTGGTTGTAATGAGAACAATTGGTTGTGCAAAAGTACGCACTCAACTGACTATGGTAGTGTATGACAGCTGTAAGGACTCGCGATTTAATCATAATATAGACACCCAGATTCCTGATCATGACCATGATAATAGCGCGCGCCTTGTGATAACATGTGACCGTTACATGAACTTAAGCATGTCCGATTTTCATTGTCCGAGCATTTTCCACTCTTGAACTCCATCCCCCATCGCCAAAAATACTCCCGCAGAGTAATGGAGCAACTACGAGAGAATATTCACACAACCCAAACGCAGAACCAGTCTCAACATCTACCTGTCGCCAAGAACACTCCCGCAAGCAACAAAATCCCTGCTCACATCGAAGACGAAGTTCCCCAGTATGGTTCAGTTTTGACCGAGTTCCTTGAAAATGATGTTAGAAACAGGGTTGTATTATCGCTCGATGATTTCGCAACCCTTATACTCAACATTTCCGCCAATTGGAAAGTCGAAGAAGAATTCAACCTGCGACCGGAAAGCAAAATAGTTCAAGATGCTTTCGAAGCGTCTCTGAAAGTTGCGATAGGAGCGGCAGAGGGTGCAGGGAAGGAGACGGACACTGCAGCACACGAGAAGGAGTTGCACCAACTACTCGGGAATCTCTTGAATACATTGAGAGATGGGGAAGGTCATGTAGGCAAGGACATCCATAAAGAAACGCTCTTTGTAGATCCTCGCCCGGTATTGGCTTCTATATTGGAGAGGAAGTCTGGTCTGAGTAAAATATACATTCAGTTACAGGAGCTCATGGAAAACACAAGCCTTTCAGATTACCTTGCGGAGAGAAACATGACTGGGATTTTTTGGGGACTCTTGATATTGTTCGTGGAGGTTGGGTGTCAGAAAAAAGATTCCATTGAACTGAACATCCGTAAAAAAGGTGAGTCAGCGAAACTGTCTTTCTCTCCGTGAAATTAACTTTTCTTACCATTTGCCGCAGAGGCCGTAACACCCGCAAATGAATCATCGCAGTCAATGGTGTCCAGTCCATCGCAGTGTGGATCGACAGAAGCTTTGCAAACGGCCTTCAGTCATTCGCAGTCACCTTCTTCACAAACAGAAGAGATACATTATAAAGTGAACAAACGAGTGAGATCAAATGACGAATTCAGTCCTACCAGTATGTGTATTCGTTCATCTTACATAGGCTTGATATTGATATCTCTCTGGCGATCTAGACATGCGGCCTCAAAAGAGGGCCAAATTCCGGTCCACGTTGCAGTCCGATTCAGAGAGCTTGAGAACGTTCAAGAGAATACGGAAGAGCACAGGTGAGGCTATATCGCACCTTGTCCGTTCAACTTGTGATTGAGTCCATAATACTAAATAGAGTGCCCCGTTTCTGTGGGCCGCGTACAGTCCGATAAGTTCCCCACTACCCCGTATTCGGTATCCCCGCACAGCGCTTCTACACCCGTTTCTGCATCCATCAGTCTGCGATACGAAGACGAAGATAGGCTTCGCATCAACATTTGGAGTGAAGATAAAAAGAAGACAGTGGAGATCGTGATGGGGCAAGAATATGCACAACAAAATGGGATGCGAAGTCGTGAAGATTATGTGAAATTCAGTTCAAGGGGCGTCGAAAACAGGGTACGTGTTTTATAATTATTTGAGCAGGTCGTGGTCGTAAAAAGGAAACAATTTGTTCCGTGTCTCCGGCCCGATTTTACTTCACATTTTTTTTGTGCGTTCCATACTTGAACATTCGCTCACTATAGTTTTCTTTTCACGTTCAGTCCTCCAAGAACGATGAGTGGAAAAAACTTTTCATCGTCATGGTCTGCCAGCTCAAGAAACTCCCTCGCACTACGAAAAATGCTGGGTTCATTCCAACTCTGTACATAGATGGCATCGATCACCTTCAAGATCCAGAGCTGTTCTCGCATACGTTCGCACTTGATACTCAAGACTTGATAGACGCTATCTACTCTTTTGTTGGAACCGATGGGTGCTCACGGAGAGTCGTTATTCAGTCAATTCTCCATCATGCAGAGGACGCTATTGGTTTGTGCGCAGTCGTTGCTGAGGTGGAATGCCTCTGCATGGAAGCTGACTGTACATGGAATGAGCAGAGGAAGATCGTGAAGATCAGTTTCATGAACACGAATCGGCAGTCAGAACAAGGACTTATTGGGGAGGCTAGATTGAAAGCAGAATCGACTGGCGCACTTTGGGCGCTCAATCATCTTCCAAATGCCATCCACTCACTCAGTTTACTCCCTAACAAAAAGAAAGCATTTCACAGGCGTTTAAAGACCTATCTCAAGGACAAATATGAGGAACGAGTGATGCATGTCACAGTTTTCGAGAAGCTTCATCCGCTTTCTGAGCTGGAAGATCCAAGGGATTTCGCGCAGGTGTTTTACGACATTCTACAAAGTACGCTGATCTTTAATTCCACGTATGCTCCTCATCTCACTGGCCCTCGCGCATTACTTCAGTTCACCAATGGCTTTATGAATGTGCTAGGATTCTTCATTGTGATATCAGCTCAGGTAACATCATGTTCAGACGTAAAGATGGCAAGATTTACGGTGTCCTAAATGATTTCGACCTTTCCGCTCGCGTTGAAGAGATGAACAAGAGTGACATCCGTACAGGTACCAAACCATTCATGTCTCTTGATATGCTGGATTCCTACTGGAAGGGTGGTCACCTTTATCGCCACGATCTGGAATCCTTGTTCTACGTCATGCTTTGCCTTGCTTCCCGCTACGAGCAGCCCGGAGTTGCCGCCGTGGAACCACGAGCTTACTCGCTGTGGTTTAGTGGGACAAATCGGGAGATTTTCCATAATAAATTCACCTTCTTGATCGACCCTTTTGTTCAAAGCCTGCCCATCCAGTCTTATTTCGCTGGATTCAAGCGATGGCTGCGCAAGATTCATCGCGAATTGCGCGGTGGGTACAGGCAACGTCCATCATGCTTCAAAAACTTGTCAACGTCGGAGGAAGAGTGGGAAGACGAAGACTTAGAATTTTTGGAAAAGGTCAACGATTCGAATTTTGATTGGAATACCTTGAATGGACACGTCTCCTATGTCAGAATGCGGTCCATAATGTCCTCGTTCAAAGGAACGTCTCTGCAGACTAGGTGGGTAGGAGACCCGGATCATTAACAGCGTCTTGATGATTCATCTGTTACCCTCGGTTGACACATGCTTTCATGCTCTGACCTATATCTATTCTATGTATCTATATGCCTCTCTGTTTTGATGGTTGTACCTTGTATGATCTACTTGAAGACTGTTTGACAGCGGATCAGACCAAATAAACTCGAATCGCTTGGTCTAGGAGGTCGACTCTGAAGTGATCAAATTTTGCATGGTGCAATTGAAGGGCAGTTGAGTTTGTAGTTGAGTACTAGTTGAAATCTCTTGAAATGTCCAAATTTAACTCGGTTGACTGCAAATTCTCTTTGCACACAAGAGCAACTTGTGCACTACGTTGTGAGAATACATAATACCAATAGTAGCTACAGGAGCAACATTAAATTAATACAGCATGAGAGCATAGTAGATAGCAAGAATTGTGATCACTAGAAGGATGGATATATGAGCATTTGAGTAAAGCAGGAATAGATATTACAGTGGCTGAACGAGAATGTTGTCTAGAAATCATCAAGCCCAGAGTCAAAGATACCCCCTCCCTCGGTATCACTGTCATCAAAGCTCATATGACTAGTACCAGATGTAATGCTGGAAACGTCATCGTTGCTTTCGTTCGAAGCTCTGAAGTGATCGATATAATGAGCAGTTTCAGCGATGTCTTGCAATCCGCTGCGGATGTTTTCAACAATTTCTTCACTGCTATCTGTGGATCTCCGCCTCTATTCAAAGAACAATTCGGTATTAAATCGATTGCCAAATTCGAGTCAAACGAAATTTCTCACTACGTGACCACGAGGGAACCTTTGAGCAGAACCGCGCCGAGAAGACTCGGGCTTGTCTCTGATTTCGATAACCGGAACCAGGTCATCTTCTTCCGAGTCCGTTTGGCTCTATTTTCAAGTCGATCAGATTCAGTACTAGAAGCGCATCTAGTAGTGAAAATCTGCGTACCGTTGAAGAATTTTCGTTCTTTGTGATAGCACTCTGCGTTAGTTGACTCTGTAATAAGAAAGATTGGTTGGGCGAAAGTACGCACTATACTGGCCATGGTGTGTAGTGGCTGTGGGGGCTCAATTCTTTTGATGCACAAGATTTAATGATAGAGAACTCACCTGATAGTAATATGCGAGGGTTCCGTGCTTGAAGCCATCTGGCAGTATGGGCCCTGCGCCTTTCTATTCAGTATCAATTACAATGAGGAAACTTGAAGAACGATACACACTGGACAGGACTCGATGGTAGAATTGTCTGGAGTATCCTTCAAAGTTTGCAATGAAATATTTCGTTAAACAATTGAAATACCAATGGTGCACTACATGTACTTACCTGAGGATGATATGCGAATGCAGCCATACTGGGAGTTTGCACAATATATCGAGGTTTTTGATTCTTTGGCAATAATTGAGCATTAGTTAAAAAGAGGGGAATCGGCTCACGGTGTTTGCAGCAGCAGCGTGACGATGTTGAACGGAATGGGGAGCCTGTCCTCGGAAATTTTGTCGATCTCATAAAGGAGTTGTAGTGGAAGAAAGTGCTTACATGACTTATATGCTTGTTTCCATCGCTGTGTTCCTGGTATATGGAGCCTACATGAGGGGGTTGGAATGACAATGGGGGCATTCGTGCTCACCATTTGCTCTCGCATGTGTGCCTTTTCGCGCGACTGTTTGATTTTAGCATCCGTTGTTTCAGCCTATATGGACGAAGAAAAGTCAGTACAATATCAAAGCTCCCTATGCCATCTTCTCCTACAGTAACACGATCACTGTATTGCAACGCAAGAGCGTTTGCACTACGTGCACTTATGTGTCGAATCAGAATGTATCTGGAACCCTTCAATAAATCAAGGTTGTCGCAAATCGCCCGAGCTCTATTCATACAAAATGAGCTATGTAATGCATAGCATACTGGACATAGTACGAAAACTCACTTTCTATATTGCTTATCATTCCTTTTGGCCAATTTTGGGTCCAGTTTGTAGAGAAGGCATAATAAATTCGTGAGTTTTTCGTCATTCAAAATGCTCTTTGTTTCTTCAACCAAGACTGAGGTACGATTGGCCTGAATGGCAGCCGCTAATTTTCCGGAGAGAGCAGTAATTATTGGGATTTCGAGGCCAGTGATCATGATATGAGTCTAAGTCTTGGAGCAAAGGGGTATAATGAGTTCGAGTGCTAGGTGACTCGGTGTAAAAGTGAGCGATATGCGGTATCTAGCCTGAGAACCGCGTGGGGTAGAAGTAAAGTGTGTAGGTCTCTGAGGGTATTGAGCTCGAACATGGAACCATTTAAGTACTCGACGATTGAACAATGTCCTAAATTGGAAATTGAAAATTTGAACCGAACCAGGTATTGTATTGGAAGGATGTCAATGTCCTTTGTACTTTTTAGCCTGTTATCTTCTCTTCTACCTCCCAACATCGTCTCTCCATGGGTGACTACGAATATCACGACCGAATTATAGGCTCACTGCCTCCTACACACTCGTCGTTGGACCTCTATGCTCTCGATGAAAGCGAACTATGGTGGATTGGCCATTTTGAATTCTTGAAAAATCATGGTTATATGATGCGGCCCAGGTATCGTCCTGGCTGGAAGCCCTCCTACAAACCTGGAATACTTGAACCTCTGTTTTCGGAAGATGGCCAAAGTCAAGATGTAACGTCGTGCCTTTCATATCACTCGATTCGCGGTGATTCACTTAGATTTCCCAGCATCCTTATGTTATGGATGCCCTCCGCATTTCAGATTCTTACATGGTCGCAATGAAGCGCGTCAAGGTTTCTACAGGCGAAGATCAAGTTGCCACTTTCTTTTCAAACGAACAACACAACACGGATCCTCGTAATCATTGCATTCGGGTACTGGAAGTCTTATCGGTCCCAGGAGATGACAATGAAAAAATCTTGGTGATGCCATGGTTGCGGCAGGTAATGGATCCTAGGTTCCGAACAATTGGAGAAGCGGTTCAGTTCTTCCAAGAGATAATCGAGGTGTGTCTTTCTATTCTTCTGCGTGAATTCAGATAATGACCATTAATCTACAGGGCTTGCAATACATGCACGAGAATAATGTAGCCCATAGGTGCGCAATCATTCATAGCGACAATATCCAGTCCATAATGTTCGTTAATTCTAGGGATTGCGCGAGTAACAACATGGGCATGAATGCCAATCTAATGTTCACCCGTCAATATCATCCCATTAATCCGAAGAAGAGACATAATTGGAGCGGAAGGGCACTCCATCACTCCCGTACCCGTTGTGCTCCCAAATACTATCTGATTGACTTTGGACAATCTAGAATATATAATCCTTCAGAGTCACGTCCATCGGAATATGCATTGAAGTCGGGTGGTTATACCCCTCCAGAAGGTGACGCAGGTATCCCGTGTGATCCTCTTGCCACCGATGTATACATTCTGGGTACCATGATACGAACCTCGTTTCTTGATGTGAGTGCTTACGCTGAATGAGAATTTCATACTTCTAAATCATTCACGACAAGGGCGACCCCAATGTATCCAAACCTGGAGTTCATGGCTTCGAATTTCTACGGCCGCTCGTAAACGATATGATTGCAGATGATCCTTCTAGCCGTCCTACGATGGCTGAAGTCGCCTCGCGGTTTTCCGATCTCATTGCAAAGTTACGGTGGTGGAAACTGCGCTCTCGAGCGGTCCAAAAAGATGAGGTCTTGGCGAAGCCGTTCCGCGCTGTGTATCATGTCTTCTGGACAGCTTCGATGATGCTACTTCTAAAGCCTGCCATACCGTCGCCAAAGAACGCTCCCGATGTTTTATAGTACTGCACGCTCTTTACCTTCTTGCTATCCTGCGATATTTCGATGCTGTCTTGCTTTCTACATAACTCACTATTCTGCTATACCCTTCTGTACCAAATTCAATTTCTTAATTTTGAAAACCCACGCTCATTTTGTATTGGTGTACATTGTACTTTGGTTCATCTTCTTTGGGTTGTTCGATTCTATTCACCTACCTAAATGTATTTTCAGCTTTCCATGATCCGAACATCTTTGGTGTTCAACCGGCATATGCATACAATGGCGTTCTCGGATTGTTGATGCAGTACAGGTATAGGTCCTCATTTACTTCTTTCGTTTTGTCGACTGCATCGGGCTAATGAGAGTAACAGGGTGTAACAGGGTGTCTCCATCTCACTGACAGAAGTTTATTGCCCAAAACACAATACCACCACTTACTCCGGGTTTCTGACCTCCGTTGAACCATCAATGACTCAAGGCAGACAATCGGTTGCAATTGAGGTACTTCCCGGTTGGATCATAGTGACTGTAAACCTTAAAGTATATACTGATACTTTTATAGGCAAAGATACCCTTGTTTTTATTAGAAGTTCTGTCATTGATAAAGGAACTGTTTTGTCGACGGTTGACATTGGATACAGTAACAGGACCAGCTTGACTCGGTTCCACTTCAACATCCAAGTCCATTGCCTTGTATCGTTGTGGAGGGAAGCCTTGGCCCGATTAGACTCAAGAGAGCGGCAATAGAGCTCAAAGGATGCATGCTAAACGGTGATCTACAATTAACCTTCTTTCGATGTCCTCATTCTTTGTAACTCATTACTAGCGTTACCTGTATGTTCTCTAGAGTTGACTTCCTCGTCTCAGGATTACTCTTGACAGGACACATTGAGTGAGTATGTAAACAATGTCTTCACCCTTTTTTCGGGCAAAGCGAAATATATCTATCTACTCAAAAAATGAACACAGTATAGCTTTGTATCTTATATGGGTAAGACTGCCGTGTATATCGAGCCTGCCTGTTTGTGGGTGCCTTGGGACTGCCTGAGATACTACGAATCAACCTGGAAAGGCCTTGTGCACAACATTTCGTTTCGACCCAATTCGTGCCATAATAACAGTGCTGGCTCAGCTCGACTCGGAGACGGACACGCTGTTCAACAATTTCAGGTTCAACATGCCATGACAGAACTTTATCGCCACTTTACTTATGCTCTGTGCAGAGAAGATAACAAAGAATTTCGGACTACATAAGCATATAGCTCGTCGTTCAAACGTTCGGGCCTTCAGCTTCAGGGACTAGTATGCAATGTTTCTGTGATCGGGCAGTGGATTTCTCGCTGTCGAATCAACAAAGATGGCCAACAAGGGATCTGCATCACATCTGGAACTTTTTTTGCATGAACTTTTACTTTGGTCACTACAGTTCTGGATGTATTCGGCACCCTTCGTTTTCGTACTCTACTCGACATCACTAACCCTACCCAATTGACCACATAAGAAGCAACAACTACTGCTGCAATGGCCGGTGTGGTGATCAATGTGATATGTACCTTTGTTAAATGGACGAATTGAATAAATACTACCATACTACAAACGATGGATAGATACATTCATACTTGGCATTTAAGAGATACTACTAAGTTCCGCGAATATATACATCCCAACGAATCATCCACCCCAACTGAAGGTAGATAGAAGTTCAATCTGCCTCATCGACCCACGCACCCTCTCCAGCCTGCGCACTCATCACCCTCTGCATATACCTCCTCACCCAAGCCGGACGACTCATATACTTCACGTACATCTCCGCACGGCGCTGTGCCCTGCGCGTGGTCTCTAATGCAGAGGCATCGTCGGCGGCACCAGATTCTTGTTCCCCAACACCCTCCGCCAAAACACCCATCTCAACCCTCACCTGTCCCTCTCTCGCTCTCAACAACGCCCTACGGCGGTTCCACACCGCTGGGTGGACGCTGATCAAAAAGAGAACAAGGAACAAAAGTATTTTCCGTGCGAATCCGGGTTCTGGTGAGTCGGTTTCTAGGGGGAGAGTAGACTCTAATGCTACTTGGTCTTGCGCGATACCAAACGAAGCTAGGTTATCGAGAAGAGTTGGAGGAGCTGCGGGTGCAGGTGCGGGTGGGTTGTTAGCAGCAGGAACAGCGGGTGGTGCTTGTGCAGCAACGTTCTGTTGCACAGGAGGTGGAGCAGGTTGAGGAACGCCACCACCTCCTGGTTGTCTCTCACCAGCGCCTCCTCCCTCCATATGACCACCACCCCGCTCAATCTCAACCTCGACCCTAACTCCCAGCGCCGCAACCCAACCCCAAATCTCCCACCCAACCCAGGCGAGAACGAGGAGCATAAAAAACGGTTTCCTCGCGGGCGCTACGAAGTACAAGAGAAGAAACATCCGAAGGGAGAGCATGAGTAAGGGAAGTAAAATAGGACGTATATTGATTTGTTGAATTTGGTGATTATGATTATTATTATTATCGTTGTTGTTGAGGTTGTTCGCATTGAAGAATCGGTTAAGGTCAAATTGAACGCCTCCCTGAGCCTGAGGCATCTGCTGCTGTTGTTGTTGGATTACATTTACAACGCCGGGAGGTAAATTCTCGGTAATCGGTGGTAAGCCCATTTGTTGTAGAACCGCGTTCAGGTGTGCGGGGACTTGTACTGCGGGGGTGGTTTCCGGAACCGGATTCTCAGGAGCACCACTGGGTGGGTTAGGTTGTGCGGTGGGGTTGGAAATTGAAGGCGAGGAAGTGTGTCGAGAAGGTTGAGTTGGCAGCTTCAACAATTCGAAAGTAAACGAAAGGACTTCTAAGGCGTGTTTTTGTGCAGCTGTAGGTGCTTCGGTTGGATTAAGTAGACGGAGATATGGACGACCGCTTGCAATGCAAGTCAGGGAACGTAGTGGGAGAACAGAATGGAAAAAACCTACTCTATAACATCCTTCACATACTTTACCCCCTTCTCACTATCCGCATCAGTACTAGGATACCCCTCGTCTAAAATCGCAGGCCAAGAATATCCATGCGCGTTAACGAATCGAACAGTAACTTCCCTTTCATTGTCACTCGATGTGCGAGCCTCTGGCGTAAAGCCCTCGAGATCAGTGAGCGCGCTCAGCGCTTGACGGTGTGTGGATATTAGATACGCGGGATATGCAGGAGGAGGAGGAGCCGTATTCACTGTCGGCGCTGACTTGGATGTGGTGGTCGAAGGTTCAAAGGAGACAGCTGCTGCTGCCTTCAGCTTATTCACAACATCTTCTTCTTCCGCCACTTTCTCCTTCTCCTTCTCCTTCCCTTTACCCTTCTCACTCCAAAACTCTTTGCCCTCGCTCACCTCCCTAGCAACACTGACGACAGGTGGTTTCCCGGTCCACGCTGACGGATGCACGCTCAAATGTACAATTCGCTTTAGCCCTTGTCCTCCGTACCCTTCACCCACCGGCCACAACTCTGCAACCTTCTCCGCATCACCCAACACCCTCCCGCGCCAGATAATTCTCTGCCCGTCAGCTTGGGGATTCCCAGGACATGTACTAGAGATAGCGTTTTTGATTGAGAGCACAGTGTTACTGCTTGCAGCCGATGTCGATGGCAGGTGGACAGTAAACGAATATCCATAAGCTGGGAGTTCAACAAGTATCGGTATCGTTGGAACCGCAGGTTGGTGTTCGTCTGACATTTCACAAGAAAAGAACAAAAAGATGAAAAGCGTTTAGTGAAGGAAATGAAATAGATAAAGAGGTGAAAGATAAAGCAAAGATTGTGTCTAGAGACGTGGAACTTTGAGATTGCGTCACATCATTGTTACCCGAGGTCGGGCCGAGCCCGAGTTCAGGCGTCCACGGTGGCAGCGAAAGACTGGATAGTATGTACGTACACTGTACAGTATGTACTTCATACGTATGGATGCAAGGCAGGGTATCTACGAAGAAACTTCTCTGCTGTTAGTCAAAAATTTGGATTATGAATACTATGAATACAATGTTTCCGCAGGTAATTATAGACAAGATGTCGTAGGAAACCAGAGAAGGAAGAAAGTGTTGTATGTAGTGGCAAAAACAAGTGTGATCCAGATAGATAGATAGATACTCTAGATACGCGGCTCCGTCTAGGACGGGTCCCACAAGTGAACAGCCGGCCCAACCATCTCCACTGCAGCGAATGCTCATCCAGTATACCGTGTCTGAAGAATAGATGAGAACCATCTTCGTATGCTAACCTGACCAGCGAGTCTCGAGGGGTACGCCCCTGAAAGAAGACATGAGACGACCCAGACGACTGTAAGTCACCTGCCCAGCAAGAGTTTGCCAATTGAACGACGTTTGAGGCAGTATGTCTTCCGTTGAATCGAGGTTATCGTTATCCGCATCATCCATGGGTTCGATTGGAGGTCGAGGACGTGCATGATAACCCCCTGAAATGAAATAGTGGATGCGCTTGAGCCACGGTTCGAAATCGGCGAAGTAGGGTTGAATAGGTAGAGCTTGAGAAAGGACAAAGGGACTGGCCAAGAATTTGTGCTTGTTATCACAGATCTTCTCATCGGACCCACTGAACCACTGTGAATAGGGTCGTGGTTCAGGTGCGGGCACGCCCGGCGCCTCGTAGCGACAAGCAAGGCAAAGCAGGATATAAAACAGTGATTCCAAATCGTGGCGATAGAGATGACCACCCGCCCAATCGGGATCAAGCAGATCGACGGACATGAACGGTCGGGTGCCGGTACGTTGCTTAGAAGTTGGTCCATTACTCATATCTCGGATGCGAGAAGAGAGGTCAAAATCGTTCAATACACCGTATACCTTGCCATCTATACGTCTGAACATGATATTCCCAGAGCTGAGATCACGATGAAGAATCCCAACACATTCGTAGAGCCACTGGTGAACTGGAACAGTTGATGAGTATGGATATAGCGACTGAATCGAGGAACGTCATACTTTGTAGAATATCGTAAAACACTTGTGCGATTTCCCTCGTGGCTTTCAATTCTGAGAGTGGGTGAAGCTTCTCCAAAAACGTAACGCGCATGACTCGTTCCTCATAATCATCTTTGAGATGCTTCTTCAAACGACCTTGAACCGTGGTGTGTTCGTGGTAAGGGAATGTGATAGAATCGATAACTTCTGGAAGATGGTTGAGCGCCCAGCGTTGACCAGACGATTCTGCTTTCGACCTTGCTTCCCCAATCAGTCCGTCTTCGCACGGCCGAGTCTTGCTTGGGAAGCTGATTTTCATCACCTTCGTCTTCTGATTCCCCTCTTCATGCCAGGCACAATCAGCTTCCTCACAAAGACACACCACCTCAACAACGATCGAACATCGACCAATGATGCCCTCTGCGCGGTAGAGAACTTTCGTTATTCTGACTCGTCGCCTGCGACCATCGCTCCCAGTAAACGTATAGGTAGCACCGACCAAGGCTGACGGATCTTCTTGGAAATTGAA